>JAOTQR010129586.1:0-22351 GCA_025774065.1 Solanum ossicruentum | reverse complement strand
TGAGAGAGCTTTTAGCCCGAGGATGTAGGCACCACTTGCCGAACCTCGTAAATTATTTGTGTTCTTTATTTTTCTCTGCATCACGTATGTACTCCATACGTGAAGTCCAAAGATCAAATAGCTTATATATTTACTAAGGGGTTGGGTTGTCCAATTTTTCATTGTCTTGTACCCAAGTTGGATATGAGAAATTCACATGCACCAACTTGAGGGGGAGTGTTAGAATCCTTAATTATAGCGATTCCTTAATTATAGGGATTCCATAATTATAGGGATTTTTAGAATCATTAAAAATATTTTGCTGCCTTGTATAGAGCCAAGCTTCTGTATATATTGAAGTAATACCATATCTCTCACAACAGAGTTGAGAGCTTTTAGCCCGAGGATGTAGGCACCACTTGCCGAACCTCGTAAATTATTTGTGTTCTTTATATTTCTCTGCATCATAAATTATTTGTGTTCTTTATTTTTCTCTACAATTACTAACTTTGTTGGGATAAGGATAGTAGGTAGGGTTTGGTGTTGGCCACCACCAAACAACATTCAAAAATGAAAGAAAGTAGACAATACATGCAAATACCCAATCAAAGAAATACATAAAGTCTAGGTTATTTCAAGTCAATTCCTCATGGTTCCCACAACACCAAGTTGTAGGTGCTTAGCTACTTATGGCTAAGGCAAAATCACCAACAATAAGTATCAAAGACATGGTTAAGAGATTATCCAAAACCAATAAAGAACAAAAACACCTTGATTTTGAAACCACAAGCTTTGATTAATGGAAGTTGAGTACAAGTGATTTCAAATCTCCCAAAATGGGTCTTCAAAACTGAATAGTAAAATCTACCCTTCACTATAGAAAAGTTCTCTAACAATATTCAAAGTATCTTCAAGATCTGTAAACTGTCAAGTCTCTCGTTCAAAAACCCTTTAATTAAATATCTACAATAATTACAAAATGACCCTAAAATACAATAGAAAACACAGCTGGCAGCAGGTACGATTTGCTGTTACAACTCATACGGTGACCTGCGAGTCATAGTCGGGCTTTCATATTCAGAACTTGGCATTTTGGATTTAACTGATATGATCCATTGCTATGATTGATGGTATGATCTACGACTAATAGTGTCTTCTTGTAGTCCCCAGTTGCAATTATTTGTCCAAATTTTGGCAACACCATTTTAGGTTATGAGGCCCCTTTCTACGAGTCTTAGTGAGACATATGATTCATAGGATGGAACCATATACTGGACCTTCACTTTGCAAATTCCTAATTTAGACATTGTGTCCTACTACGAGGTACACTACAAGTGATTTCTTGGGCTACGACTCGTAGGGTGGCTCGTACATCTTGTATTTCATCAAAATTCTACAATTTTCTCCCAAAATCATACCAACCTTTATTTTTTACAAAACAACACAAAAATACATAAAAACCATAAAAGTTGGCATTAAGAATTTGAAAAATCCATTGTTCTAGGCATTAAATGCATTGTATTTTAACAACACATCACCTAATACACCTCATTCTTCCTTATTCTAAGAACCCTAATTCTCTAAACCCTTTCTAGATCTCTCCAAAAACATAATCAAATCTCTCACTCAAGTTCAAGGATTTCAAGAGCAAGTTTAGGGATCTAAGAGCCCAACACAAACCTCAGTCCTTCCTCAACTAAACTTCAAGAACTCTATGTTTGGGTATGTGGGTTTGATTGTGGGAACCTTCCTCCCACAAGTCTAACCATTTCTCCTTTCTTATTAGATGAAGTTTATGTATCTTTATGGTTACTTATGAGATCCTAAATATGGTGTTACTACTGTACATTTTATTATGGCTTATTTTTGTGCAATATCATAAAGTAAACTGTTATGTGGCATTTATGGATTATTTTTGGGGATATTTATGAATAATTGTTTATGATGATATTAGTTTGCATTATACATATGTCCCTTACAGGGATTTTACAATAAATGATATTTTATGCCAAAATATTGTTGGGCTTTGATATTAAGATAGATTTCATGCTCCTATGTCCATATTTTGAAAGATGATGTATATTATCAAGATGGATTGATTAAGAATAATTTAAACTACTTATTTTCCCTATATATCTTGAAAAGATGATACTTTCTTGAAATATAAGGGTTTTACTACAATATTGATAAGTTAATTTGAATTACTTTGAAATGAATTGATTTTTCTCCTTCTCGTTTTATACTCTGAAATTGCATGATTTTGAACATGTTTCAATATGCCCACCATGTGTTTGTTTAATTACATGACAAGGATATTCAAGTTAACGATGAATTATTGCATGATTTTTGAGATGATTTTGTCATAATTATGGGCTCCCAAGAATGTATTAAATTCATGAAGGGTATCTATGATTTTACAAGTGACAAGTTGAGCCTTATCCTTTAACTCTACCCTCTTGTGAGCAAATTGTATCTATTTGAAGGGTCAAGCATGATTATCATTTTACCTTCATATTCAAGTTAAGCTCAGTAGTAGCGGTCATACATGTTACAAGTTTCTGCCATCATGTGAATTGTACTACCTACTAGAAGGGGTCAAGTTCGTGTTCTATTTTCTACCCTCTAGCATATGTTATATACCCATGTAGGGGTCAAGTATGTGAAATGAGCTACTCATGCTATGTTATTATGTCTTTTACAAGTTACTCATGCTACAATCATTTCAGGTATTTCATGGGATTAGACTTAGCACCGATTGATGCTTAAGATGGGGGCTCAACTCAAAGGGTCTTTATATAAAGTCTTTAGCCTCTAAACTATGTGCCACCATAGGAGTATATTTTCCCTTATAGGGATTTACTCGTGGATCCATCTAGTTCATGCTTTCCCCTCAAGTGGGGTCATGTTTGGTTTACCTTGGCAAGTGGACCACACCTTGTTGAAGGGGTGTCATGCCTCGAACATCTTGATGAGGGGATATCATGCCTTGGATTCTAAGTTGTAGCTCACTTGGACTATGTCAATAAGGGTCTCCTCCCACATACATATAATATCATTTGTAAGTTGAATGTTTTATATGCATGTTTTTGTACAAGCGTTGATCATACATGTCATATTGAGATTATATCCATTTTCTATAATTATGCAGTTTGAATATATGGATTGCACCCTGCATACTTAGTAGATTCCAAGTACTAACGCATACTCTCTGTCTACATAATATTATCATGTAAGGACCAGAGCTCCTATTGATCATCCTCATCCATGTGGCTAATTGATTTTCTTGAAGAAGATATTGGTGAGTCTCCACTTCCGGGACATACTCACTTTTCTTTCATGCTATGTTAAGAATTCTATAATTTCTTTTGGTTACTTATAACTTGAGGGTGAGCTTGAGGAGTGTCTTTGCCCCCGTGCTATTTGTATGTAGAGATGTTGTTAGTTATGATTGTCTTTGTTTGAGCTTGACTCCTATTATGACTATGACTCATGAAAGATTTTCCTTAGACCTACTTCCGTTTTTATAATTGATTCTTGTTATTGTCTTATTTTTCTACCGCAAATATGGATATGTATGAAACGACCTCAAAAAGTGCCCGAAAATGTGCCTCGAAATTACCTAAAATCGTAATTCCCATATATCTCAAATTCCGTGTGTGATATTGAAAATACAACTTTATATTCATGTTTAGGGGGCAAAATTGAGTGAGGAATGATTATGACCCCAATTTTAGAGCTACCGAAGCAAAATCCAAAATTTTAAAGTGTCAATTTCCAGAATGTTGTGTTCATTACTGGCGCGATGCGCCAGACATTTGGTGAAGTTGTTCTCAAGTTCAGTTCAAGACTTTTGGGTCTTGGGCCTAAGCCTTTCCATGCATGAAAATACCTATACTTAGTTTTATTTCACCCTCATATTATCCAAGACATTCCAAAATATTCTCTCAAATACTTGGACAATATTTCATCTCCAAATTCAAAGTCACAAAAATCATCCGGATCCTAAGGTTCTCATTCAAGGTTCAAGTCTCCAACTCCAATCTTCTTCAAGGATTCTCTTAAGTAAAGGTATTTGGGTTTCTTTCATGATTTCCTTTCACCCATGATCCCCAAGCTTTCTTTTACCTAAAATTGCATGATTTAAAGTTAATTTACTAATGGGTCTTACTTATTAAATTTCACCGCACACCATGTTTTGGTTTCATTAAATTATTATTGTTTTAGTATGTTTTGAGCTATGAATCTAAGATCTATTGTGAGATTTGATGAAGGTTTTTGATGTGTATTGTATGATGGTATTACCAAGTATTGGTGGGATGATTTAATTCAAGATTTCTTGCATGATTTCACTCTTTAATTGCATGATTTTACACTAGATTTTCACAACAACCAAGTCTTTGATAAAATGTCCTGTTTAGGGTTCTTGAGTTATTGATAGTCTATTGCATGGTTTATAAGTCAAGTTGCTTATGGTGATGGAAGGAATGTATATATGTGTGTTTGAATCATATAAAGCACCTATTGTTTTGCTAAAAAATTGTTGGGCTCTCATGCTCGTTGTGTTCTTTTGAATGGTTGATGAGCTATTCACTCCTTATACTAAGATTTATGCTCTTGTGAATTTTGAAGCCTACTAAAAGGGGTTATGAGTTATGTTATATGATTTACCCTCTAGTACAAGGCCAATTTCTACATATAGGGGTTATGAACTATGTTGTACACCTTACGCTCATGTACAAATCAATGTTACTCACTTACTCATATCTACATGAAGGGTTATGAACTATGTTGTACTCCTTACCCTCGTGTATGATTTGAGATTATACAATGTACTCAGATGAAGGGGTTATGAACTATGTGGTATGCCTTACTATCTATGGGATGTAAGGTTATGTATTACCTCAGGCACATGTAGGAGTTATGATCTATGCTATGACTCATGTTATATCCCTCACCCTCTTGTACATGGTATTTTGATGATCTAAAAATGTCACCTTATTGGGCTACACAGGCTAAGTATGATTATTTTTCAAATATGTTTTACTTCAAGCATTGTTCATGCATGCCATGTGGCTATTATACTATATCTTGCTATGATTATGCATTTTGATTATATTGCCTATCTCTTGTTGCATTGCATCCTACATACTTAGTACATTCAAACATACTAATGCATACTCTATGCCTACATGATATCACCATGTAGTAACCGCATCCCTTATTGATTCTCTTCCACCTGGCTAGATGGATGGTTGAAGTTAGCTTTTTGTAAGTCTTCATATAAGAGGACAATATCTATCTACTCTCATGCTTATGTTTAGATTATATCTTGTATATTTTTATTATATATTATCATTACTACATGGGTGAGACTCGTTTCTTGTCTTGGCACTGCTAAGTTCTATGTTTGAGGTGTCGTTGGACAAGTATGTAATGATACTATAAGCTTGACTCTCCTGATATTTTATAAAATGAAGGTTTTCCATTTTATCCCCATGCCCGTATTTTTACTTGTTGTTAGTTAATTCCATTACCAAGGATGTGTAATGATATGTTAAGAGGCTTGCTTGGGGTTCCGTAGGGGTCCATATGCACTGTGTCATATCTAGGCCCTAGTTTGGGTCGTGACATACTTGGTGTCAGAGCACTAGGTTGTTAGATCCTCGGATCCTAACACACCACATCGATTAGAGTCTTATTCATGGTTGTGTTGTGCACCACAATTATGCAAGGAGGCTATGAGACGTTTTAGGAGATATTTCCCTTCTTCATGTTCTAAGTCATGCTATCGAGTTGAAGCAAGTTCCCGCCCCCAGCAATTGTTTTTTCCATGCTAGTTGATCATGTCTAACACAAGAGGAAGAAGAGCCCATGCTCCCTAGGAATAATCGACTCATAGTGAGCTCCGGGATGCTCTTACCTTGCTAGCTAAACTTATGGCCCATCATGCTCCTACCACGAGATATAAAGTGAGAGACATCATGAGGATGAAACCACCAGAGTTTTATGGGTCAAAGGTGGATGAGGACCTAAAAAAGTTTATTGATGAGATTTATAAGGTATTGGCCATCATGGGTGTTAGATCAGAAGATAAGGCGGAATTGGTGGCTTGCCCACTCAAGGGGGTACCAGAAATATAGTTTACTCAATGTAAGGAGGGGAAAGGAAATAATAATGTAGTTCTATGGGAGGATTTTAAGATGTATTTCCTTAATCGGTTACTCCCTCTTGAGCTTAGGGTGGCTAAGATGGTAGAGTTCATGAACTTGAAGCAAGGGTCAATCAGTGTGAAAGATTATTCCATCAAGTTCAACCAATTCCTAAGTATGCTCCCTACTTGGTTGCCGATTCAATGGCTAGAATGAATAAGTTTGTGATGGGTGTCTCCGATTCGATGAGTGAAGAATACCAGTCAGCTATGTTGATTAATAATACGGATTTGTCTTGCCTCACGACTTATCCCGAACAACTTGAGGGTGAGAAGCTTAGGAAGAAGAGGAGTGCAGAGTCCAAGAGGCCTCGGTTTGACGATGACCAATTCCAACAAGGTATTGAGTTTTAAGGCCAAGGGTCTTCTAGTGCTCCAAACAAGAGGCTTGCTATGGAAGGAATGGAAAACCAAGGTTCCAAGCTAGTGATGGTAGAAAACATTTTTCAAAATGCCCAACATGTGAAAATAATCATCATGGCAAATGCTTAAAGAACTCAAGTGTGTGTTACGGGTGTGGGAGAGTAGGCCTCAAGCTTTTTGATTGCCCTTAAGTTCGGAACAAGCACAAGGAGGGTCGTCCTCAAGGTCAAGGTGGTCATGTGAATCAAGAGGCCCAAGGTAGATATATTAATCAAGGAGGTTCTCCAAGATGTAATAGTTTCTATACTCTTCAAAGGAGGCAAGGGCTTGATGAGGCGCCCGATGTTGCTACCGGTATGTTGAAGTTTCCTTTGACCTTGAATTGTATGCATAAGAAGTTTTTGGTGTCTCTATTTCTTTCATTATTCCTTTTGTTGCTAGTGGGCTTCATGTATGTTCCAAATTGTTATGTGAACTTTTTTGTGTCTATCCCATTAGTGAGTCTATTGTTGCTAGAAAGGTCTATGAAAATTATTTCGTGGTCATGTTGCATTTAGGTCTTGACTTATGGTTTTGTTGGACTAGATATGGTGGATTTTGATGTTATTCTTGGGATGGATTGGTTACATGCATATTGTGTCTCCATTAGTTGTAGAACTCGTGGGGTCAAATTCTAATTCTCTATTAAACCTGTCTTTGAGTGGTAGTGAAGGGATAAGTCCATTCTTGTCTTAGGGTACAATTGGTCTCCAAGGGTTGCCTTTGTCATCTTGTAAGAGTTGGGGGGTGTTGAACCTAAGTTATCTCTATTGAGTCAATTCCCGTGGTCGATTAGTCCTTGATATACTTTCCGATATTTTGATTTTTGGGTGGTGTCTTTTGGTTTGACTTATGCATCGGTTGTAACTATACGTTTCATGAATAGGGTCTTTAATCCTACTTTGTTATGTTATGTTTCTTGGTAATGATGTGTCGGGTTGGTTCCAGAAGTAAGGAAGAGCTTGTGAAACTTTTGAGGGTGATGATATGCATTTCGAAGGAGATGAAGTGAGAAGGATGGTGTAGTGGCTTTGATGATTCTGAATCTTCTTTGGTTGAAGAGGTCTAGTTAAGCAAGCCCTTGATCCCTACCTTGATAGAGTTGGAGGTCTTGGTGAGGGATGGTAAGGTGGAGATTTTCTCCCAAGGGGGAGATGGTGTCTCTAGATACTAAGGTAGGCTATAGGTGTTCGTGTTGATGATTTGGTTCTCTTGGAAGTCCCACCAATGAAGGGTGTGGAATGGATAGCAAGAAAGAAAATTGAGTTTATTGCTTGTGGGTTCTTATAAATTGTTGAAGAATATTGGTGTTTTTGCATGCGAATGGGAATTGCCTATGGATATGGATACAGTTCGTCCAATTTTATTTTTCATTCTTCTAGGTTGGAGGGGATGGGTTGGTAACTCTAGTGCTATAGAATTCTTTGACATTGTAGGTGTTGTGGAGGATAAGTTGGCATAGGAAAAGGTCTCGGTGGGAATATTGGATGAATGGGTTGAAAAGTTGATTAATAAGGGTGTAGTGTTCATCAAGACCCTTTTGGATAAATCGTCAAGTCGGTAGCGTCTCTTGGGGAGCTGGAGCTGGAATAGAGAAGCAATATCCATATCTCTTCCATTTTATTCAAGCTTATGGCAACCCATCAGGTCCTTTTATGATTCCAAGTTGTATGCTCTAGCCCCTATGTCACTTGCATGCATTCATGTTTATATGAACAAGTTCGTGATATTTTTGACACTCATGTCAAGATTTTGAAAATGGTATTTTAAATATCCTGTTGCATTCTTGTTAGGGCTGATTTTTTCATAATTACTCTTCTCATGTATGTTTCTTTGATATTCAGGGATGAATTTTCCCACGGGGGAGATATTGAAATGACCCCAACAAGTGCCCAAAAATGTGCCTCGGAAATGCCCAAAATCATAATTTCTATATATCTCAAAATATGTGGGTGACATCGAAAATTCGACTCCATATTCTACAGGGGAAAAAATTGAGTGGGAAATGGGTCTAACCCTGATTTTAGAGCAACCACAGCAAAATCTAAAATTTTAAAGCGTTGATTTCCAGAATGTTGTGCACGTTACCGGCGTGACGCGCCAGTGTGCATTTGGTGCCAGTTTTTTTAATGTTCAGTCCAAGACTTTTTGCTTTGGGCCTAAACCTTCCAATGCGTGAAAGTAGCTACACTTAGCCTTATTTCACCCTCATATTTTCCAAGACATTCCCAAGTACTCTGTCAAACACTTAGACAATATCTTATCTCCAAATTCCAAGTCTCAAAATTCATCTAAATCCTAAGGTTCTCATTCAAGCTTCAAGTCTCCATCTCCAAACTTCTTCAAGGATTTTCCTAAGTCAAGGTATGCGAGTTTCTTTCATGAGTTCCTTTTGCCCATGATATGCAATCTTTCTTTTACCCAAAATTGCATCATTTAAAGTTGATTTACTCATGGGTATTACTTATTATGGATTTCACTGCACACCATATTGGGGTTTCATGAAATTGTGATTGTTTTAGCATGTTTTGAGCTATGAATCTAAGATCTATTATGAGGTTTGATGAAGGGTTTTGATGTGTGTTGCATGATGGAATTACCAAGTATTGGTGTGAATTTACTTCAAGATTCCTTGTATAATTTCACTCTTTAATTTCATGGTTTCTGTCACGACCCAAGCCTAGGGCCTAGATGTAACACGACGCAAGGGGAACCCAAAGGGACCCCAAGCAAGCTTCTTAGAAAATCATTACATATCTTTGGTCACAGAAGCAATATAAACTACATAAAAAAGTAATAATAAGGGCAATGGGACTAAGGGTAAACCTTGTACAACATCATGATCAAGAGACAAGAGTCAAGCTCATATCATAGACACCAAGAACAATGGAGTCAAGGCTCTTAACAAAGATACATAACATGTCCAACAAACACGTCCAATACATATATAAGAGCAGGGGCCAATACAAAGCAACCGGGCAAACCCTTATAGTCAAAATAGAAAAAAAAAGAGTGTTTCATTACATAATAAGAGCAACATAGACTAAGGTCCCTGAAGTGGAGGACTCACCAACTAGCTTGAGTAGTATCAAACTGGCCATGTGGAGGAGGATGATCAACTTGGGCACCGGTTCCTGCATGGTGACATCATGTAGGAATAGAGTATGCGTTAGTACTTTTGAATGTACTAAGTATGTATGATGCAATGCTATAAGAATTAGACATCATAATCAAAGTGCATAACAATAGGAAATAGGCATAATATAACAATATAACATGTATGATCAATGCATAAGTAAAATATGCTTAAGTAACTCATACTCATATAGGATATCATATATGTAGAAGAGACCAAGCTAGATTTCTGTAACGAACTTAAAAAGTTCCTCAAAACATGCCTTGGAATGCCTAAAATTTTAATTTCCTTATATATCAAAATTCGTTTGTGATTTCGGAAATCCAACTCCGGATTCTTCTTCAAGAGGTCCAAATTAGGGAAAAAAGGGTCTAACCTCGATTTAAGAGCAAAGATTTAGCAATTACGAAATTTCAAAAATCAATTTCTAGAGGGGTTTTTGCGTCCCCCTCGCTATGTGCCCCTATGTATTTTTGAACTCTATTTTCGGCTTCAGTCCAAGACTTTAAGTCTTGGGCCTAAAGCTTCGATATGTGGTTTTACCCATACATAGTCATATTTCACCCTCAGCATTTCCCGATACTCACTAAAACACTTAGTCACATTTTAACTCCCAAAACTTAAGTCCCAAACCCTTCCCCCAAGCTAAGGTTCTCTTTCAAGATTCAAGTCTCTATCCCTAATCTTCACCAAGTACATCCAAATCTAAGGTATGTGGTGTTGAATCATTGAGTCCTTTCACCCATGGTGCCTAAATCTCCTTTTCACTAATATTGCATGATTTAAAGTTTATTTTTTTATATGTGGGTCTTATATATTGAGAAATTTACTGCACAGTGATTTTAGTTTATGATGTATCATTGTTTTAGCATGTTTTGAATTCTAAATCACGGATCTATTATTGGATTTGATGAGGTATTTTGATGTGAATGTCATGGGAGTATTGCAAGGTGTTAATTGATGGTTCCACAAAAGATTTTCTTTCATGATTTCATCTCTAAATTGCATGGTCTTGTACCCCTATTACATACCCCCAAGGTGTTTGATAAAATGCCCGGTTATTGTTTCTTGAGGAAATGAAGGTCTAAAGCATGAGATATGATATAAATGATGTTATGATGATGAAATGATCTTATGCATATGATTATTCCTATATGAAGTGTTGCACTAGAGCATAGATAAATTCTATGTAAAGTGATGTGTTAGACCATTCCTAATCCAGTGGGATAAGAGCCTAGGTAACGTATCGAGGGGTTAGTACGTTAGTAACCAAGGTGGGGTTTAGTACTCACCAACCATGTGAGGGGTTCGTACCTCGCCACCCAGATGATAGGTGTGAATATCATTAACCAGGTGAGGGGTGCGTACCTCACCACCTAGGCTAATAGGGTGTGACCATCACCATCTTAGCCCAACACAAGGTTAGATAGCTTTCTTAGTATCATCTTCACATGTGGTATCCTATTTGAGCATGAGTTACTTAAGCATATTTTACTTATGCATTGATCATACATGTCATATTGCTATGTGATACCTATTGCATATCGTTATGTATTTTGGTATGATGCTTATCTCTTGTTGCATTGCATCGCACATACTTAGTACACTCAAACATAGTAATATATACTCTTGCCTACATGATATCACCATATAGATACCGGTGTCCAAGTTGATCATCCTCCTCCATGTGGCTAGATTGGTTCTTCTCATGGCTAGTTGGTGAGTCCTCCATTTCGGAGACCTTAGTCTATGTTGCTATTATCTATGTTATGAGATACTTTCCTATGTTCTATTTGACTATAAAGGGGTGCCCGATTACTTTGTCTTGGTCCCATTTTATCTATGTATTTAAAGGTGTTTGTTGGACAAGTTATGTATCTATGGTATGAGATGCGACTTCTTGTCTCTTGATGATGTTGATTCTCAAGCTAATCCTTAGCTCCTTTACCCCTTAATATCATTTTATATCGTCTGCATGATTCCGTGATCAATGATGTGTAATTAAGTTAAGAAGCTTTATTGGGGTTCCCTCGAGTTCCCTATTCGCCTTGTCATGTCTAGGCCCTAGGCTTGGATCATGACAAACTTGGTATTAGAGAACTAGGTTGTTAATGGTCCTCAGCATCCAACACACCGCGTCGATTAGAGTCCTATTCATATGTTCTGAAGTGCACCCTGACTATGAATAGGAGGGCATTTTAGGAAATATTCCCTTTCTTCATGTTCTAAGTGTTGTTATAGAGTTGTAGTGAGTTTTATCCCCTAACAATTGTTTTTTGCTATGTAGATCATGCCTATAACTCGAACAAGAAGGGCCCAAACTCTGGAGGAGCAACCTAATGGTGAACTCCGGAATGCTCTTACTATACTTGCCCAAGTGGTGGCCAACCAAGTCCAACAAGGGGCTCAAGCCCCTCATGCTACTACACCGGGAGCTAGGGTAAGAGATTTCATGAGGATGAATCCTCCAATTTTACATGGGTCAAAGATGGATGAAGATCCACAAGAGTTCATTGATGAGGATTACAAAATCTTTAATATATGGATGTTGGGCCTAATGAAAAGGCGGAGTTGGTGGCTGTACCAACTCAAGGGTATAGCCTAATTTTGGTCTGACCAATGGAGGGGTGAGAAGGGTAATGGCTATGTGGTTCTTTGGGAGGAATTCAAATTGGCCTTCTTCAATCGGTTCTTTCCTCTTGAGCTTAGGGAAGCTAAATTGGTTGAGTTTATGAATTTGAAGCAAGATGCTATGATTGTGAGGGAGTACACACTCAAGTTCAATCAACTTTCAAAGTATGCTCCTCATTTTGTGGACGATCTTAGATCTAGGATGAATAAGTTTGTTATGGGGTTCTCTGGTTTGGTAAGTGCAGAGTGTCGGTCCGCGTTGCTAATTAGTGACATGGACTTGTCTCAGTTGATGACCTATACTGACAAATGGAAGATGCAAAGTTTAGGATAAAGAGAGGTCATGAGGCCAAGAGGGCCAGGTTTGAGGTTAGGTTCCAAAAGGGTGCTAGACTTCATCAAATCCAAGGGACTCCTCATGCTACTAATAGGGGAATTGTCAATGACTTCCCTAGACCTCAAAGTGTGGGTGTAGTGGATCCTAATGATGTGTGTCCTAGATATGGGAAGAAGAATGGGGGTCAATGTTTAAAGAGTTCTAATTCATGCTTCGTATGTGGGGAGCTTGGTCACAAAAGATGGATTGTCTAAGAATCTGTGGTATGGGTTGAGGTGCAAATTAAATATGGTCCTTTTGGGCAGAGGTGGTCCTCAAGGTGGTGCCCTAAGACACAACTAGTTTTATGCTCTACGAGGGAGGAAAGGGATTGGTGAGGTCCCCGACATTGTTACCGATATGTTGAAAATCTTTGATCTTAATGTATATGCTTTGATTGATCTGCATGCCACTCTTTCCTTTGTCACTCCTCTTATTGCTAAAAAGTTTCACATTCTCCCCGAGTTATTGCATGAGTCATATGAAGTGTCCACTCCTATTGGTACCTCTATTGTTGATAGGAAAGTTTATAGGAGTTGTCCTATTTGCATTTTGCATCAGTTGTTGCCTTGTGATCTTGTTGAATTAGCCATGGTGGATTTTGATGTCATACTTGGGATGGATTGGTTGCATGCCTACTATGCATCTATTGATTGTAGAACCCGTCAAGTCAAGTTTCGATTTCCTAATGAACCCATCCTTGATTGGGAAAGTTAAGATGTGGTGGTGGTCAAGGTCCTTTGTTGTGGTTTTCATTGATGTTATTTTAATCTATTCAGATAGTAAGGAGGAGAATATGGGTCATTTAAGTGTGGTGTTGCAAAGATTGAGGGAGGAGAGATTGTTTGCTAAGTATGACTAGTATGAGTTTTGGTTGAAGGAGGTTGCATTCTTGGATCATGTAGTGTCGAGGGATGGCATTAAAGTGGATCCTTCAAAGACTGATGTGAGTAGAAATTGGCCTAGACCATTGACCCTATCGAATATTAGGAGTTTCTTGGGCCTTGCGGGTTGCTATAGGAGGTTTGTGAATGGGTTCTCCTCCAATGCTTCCTCTAAGACAAAATTGAATCAAAAGAGGGTTAAGTTTAAATGGACCGATGAATGTGAGAAAAGCTTCCAAACATTGAAAGATAGACTTATGTCTGCTCTTATATTGTCACTACTGGATGGGCTTGAGGGTTTTGTTGTGTATTGTGATGTATTTAGTCTTGGTTTGGGTTGTGTGCTAATGCAAAATGGTAAGGTCATAGCCTATGCTTTTAGGCAACTCAAAGTGCATAAAAAGAACAACCCTACCCATGATCTTGAATCAACTGTTATGGTGTTTGAATTAAAGATTTGGAGACATTATTTGTATGGGGTGCATGTTGATGTCTTCACCAATCATAAGAGCCTTTAATATGTCTTCACACAAAAAGATCTCAACTTGAGACAAAGAAGGTGGGTAGAACTTCTCAAAGATTATGATATGAGTGTGCATTATCATCGAGGTAAGGCAAATGTGGTGGCAGATGCTTTGAGTTGGGTGTCCATGGATAGCCTAGCTCATGTGGATGGTCGTGATAGGGAGATGGCTAAGGAGGTGGATAGATTGGCTAGATTGAGAGTTAGGTTGGAAGATCTTAGTAATGATGGTGTTTTGGTTATTGATTTGTCCAAGTCTTCTTATGTTGATGAGGTGATAGCCAAACAAGATTTTGACTCCTCCTTGCTTGAATTAAAGGCCTTGGTGAAAGAGGACATAGTAGAGGTTTTCTCCCAAGGGAGAGATGGTACCCTTAGGTACCAAGGTAGGTTGTATATGCCATGTGTTGATGGTTTGAGGGAGAGAATTCTTGATGAGACCCATAATTCTTGTTACTCTATCCACCCCTATTCCACCAAAATGTATAGGGACTTGAGGGATATGTATTGGTAGGGAGGCATGAAGAGGTACGTTGCTGAATTTGTTTAGGGTGGCAAGAGTTGTCAACAAGTAAAAGCAAAATATCAAAGGTTGGGTGGCCTAACCCAAGACACAGAGATTCCCACTTGGAAGTGGGAGGTAATTAATACAAATTTTGTTGTTGGGTTGCCCAAAACAAGAAAATGTTTTGATTCCATATGGGTGGTGGTTGATAGGATGACGAAATTGGCTCACTTTCTGCTGGTTAAGACTACATATGGGTCTGAAGAGTATGTAAGGTTGTACATCCATGAGTAAGTGAGGTTACATGGGATTCCTTTATCGATTATATCATATCGTGGTGCACAATTTACTTCACACTTTTGGAGGTCTTTTCAAAGGGGTCTTGGTACCAATGTTCACCTTAATACGTCCTTCCACCCTTAAACGGATGGCCAAGCCGAAAGGATAATTCACACACTTGAAGAGATGCTTAGGCCTTGTGTCTTGGAGCTTAAAGATAGTTGGGATGGCAATCTTCCATTGATTGAGTTTTCCTACAACAATAACTATCACTCTAGCATCGGCATGGCTCCTTTTGAGGCTCTTTATGGGAGACATTGTAGATCACCGGAGGGTTAGTTTGAGGTTGGAGAGGTGGCTTTACTAGGTTCATATCCATTATGGAAGCTCTTGAAAAGGTTAAAATGATTATGGAAAGGTTGAGGATGGCCCAAAGTCATCAAAAATCCTATACCGATGTAAGGAGGAAAGACCCAAAGTTGCAAGTGGATGATTGGATCTATTCAAAGGTTTCTCAAATGAAATATATGGTGCTTTTTGGTGAAAAAGGGAAGTTGAGTCTAAGGTATATTTGCCCTTATGTGGTGATAGCGATAGTTGGCAAGGTAGCTTACGAGTTAAAGTTGCCTAGTGAAATGAATTTGATTCATTCGGTCCTTGTCTCTATGTTAAGAAAATGTGTTGGTGATCCTAATTCCATTATACCTCTTGATGTTGTGGGTTTTGTAAGGGATAACTGATCCTATGAGGAGGTTCCGGTTCAGATCTTGGATAGGCAAGTAAAGTGATTGAGGAACATAGAGGTGGCATCCGTTAAGGTCCTTTGGAGGAACCAACAAGTTGAAAGTGCTGGATGGTAGGCTGAAGCAGACATGCAAAAGTGGTATCCTCATATTTTCTACTCCACTCAAGCCTAAGGTACAAATCCTAAGTCCTATATGTGATTTCAAGTCTTACATTTCAGCCCCTATGTCATTCATATGTATTCATGTTTAAGTGGGTAAACTTATGATTATGATTTCATACTTATGTTGAGATTTTGAAAGTAGTGTTTTGCATGATATGTTGCATTCTTGTTGGGGTTGATTTGTTCATGATTACCCTTATCTTTTTTACATTCGGGGATGAATGTTCCCAAGGAGAAGATATTGTAACGACCCCAAAACGTGACTTGGAATGTCTAAAATATTAATTTCCTTATATCTCGAAATTCGTTTGCGATTTCGAAAATCTGACTTCGGATTCTTGTTTAGGGTGTCCAAATTAGGGGGAAAAGAGTCTAACCCCGATTTAAGAGCAATGATTTAGCAATTACGAAATTCCAAAAATCAATTTCCAGAGGGGTTTTTGCGTCCCCCTCGTGATGAGCCCCTATGTATTTTTTAGTTCTGTTTTTCATATTCGGTCCAAGACTTTAAGTGTAGGCCCTAAAAGCTCCCATACATGTTTTAACCATACTTAGTCATATTTCACCCTCATACTACCCAAAACATTTTCCAATACTCACTCAAACACTTGGTTCACATTTTCACTACCCAAACTCAAGTCCCAAACCCTTCCCCCAAGCTAAGGTTCTCCTTCAAGCTTCAAGTCTCCATCTCCAATCTTCACCAAGTTCATCCAAAGCTAAGGTATGTGGTGTCGAACCATTGGGTCCTTTCCCCCATGGTGCCTAAGTCTCCTTATCACTAATATTGTATGATTTAAAGTTGATTTTACATGTGCGTCTTATATATTGATAAATTTACTGCACAGTGGTTACAGTTCATGAAAGTATGGTTGTTTTAGCGTGTTTTGAGCTCTAAATCTTGGATCTAGTGTTGGATTTGATGATGGGTTTTGATGTGAATGTCTTGGGGGTGTTGCAAAATTTTTATTGATGGTTTCTCACCAGATTTTCTTGCTTGATTTCATATCTAAACTACATGGTCTATTATCCCCATTACACACCCAAGGTGTTTGATAAAATGTCCGATTATGGTTTTTTGAGGAAATGAAGGTCCAAAGCATGCAATATGTTATGAATTATGTTATGATGATGAAATGAGCTTATGTATATGATTATTCTTATATGTAGTGTTGCACTAGAGCATATGATAAATGTTATATAAAGTAATGTATTAGACCATGCCTAATCCGGGGGAACAAGAGCCCGGCTAACCTATTGAGGGGTTAGTACCTTGGTAACTAGGTGGGAGTTAGTACGCAACAACCATGTGAGGGGTTCGTACCTTGCCACCCAGATGATAGGTGTGAATTTCATTAACCATGTGAGTGGTGCATACCTCACAACCTAAGGTGATGGGGCGTGAACATCACCATTTAGCCCAACACAAGGTTGGATAGTTTGCTTGGTCTCTTCTTCACATATTTTCCTATATGAGCATAAGTTACTTAAGAATTTTTTACTTATGCATTGATCATACATGATATCAATATGTATGAACCGATGCCCAAGTTGATCATCCTCCTCCACGTGGCTAGATCGGTTCTACTCAAAGCTAGTTGGTTAATCCTCCTCTTCGGGGACTTTAGTCTATGTTGCTTTTATCGATATAATGAGAGACTTTCCTATGTTCTATTTGACAATGAGGGTGAGCCTTGTTACTTTGTCTTGGCCCTTGCTCTATCTATGTATTTATAGGTGTTTGTTGGACAAGTTATGTATCTATGGTACGAGTTGTGACTTCTTGTCTCTTAATGATGTTGATTTGCAAGTTAGCCATTAGCCCCTTTTACCCTTAATATCATTTATTGTTATCTACATGTTTTCGCAACCAATGATGTGTAATGATAAGTTGAGAGGCTTGATTGAGGTTACTTTGGGTTCCCCATTCACGGTGCCATGTCTAGGACCTAGGCTTCTGTCGTGATAATTTCCAAACCACTTGGTAGGTTAGTAATAATAGCACTTATCACCCTATTGTGTGAGGTACAAACCCTTTATCAAGGTTAGTGATAATAGCACCCATCACCCCAGTGTGTGAGGTACAAACTGCATATCAAGGTTAGTGATGATAGAACCCATCACCCTAGTGGTTGAGATATTAACCCCTCAACTAGGTTACCCGGATCGTGCAAGGTCTAATGAAATAGTTTATATAGAGTATATCATATACATAAGATCTTTACATCATCATATAGTCAATTATATCATATCTCATGCATTGCAGCTTCAACTCCTCAAGAAACCACATTCGGACATTTTATCAAACACTTAGAGGGTGTGTAATGCTATTATAAAACCATAAAATAAAGAGATGAAATCATGCAAGAAAATCATTGTAAAACCATCAATCAATACCTTGCAATACCCTCAGGCAATATATATCAAAACCTCTTCTCAAATCTCACAATAGATCAAAGATTTTTAGCTCAAAACATAGCAAAACAATCACAATTTCTCATAGCTTTAACATGGTGTGCAGTGAATTTCATAATAATCAAGACCCATTTGTAAATCTACTTTAAACCATGCAATTTGAATAAAAGGAGGCTTCGATATCATAGGTGAAAGGAACCCATGAAAGAAACCCACATAGCTTATAGATGAACTTGGTGAACATTGGAGATGGAGACTTGAAGCTTGAATAAGAACCTTGAAGGAGAACCTTAGCTTAGGATGAGGGTTTGGGACATGAATTTGGGAGTGAAAATATGGCTAAGTGTTTGAGCGAGTATTGTGAAAATATTTTGGGTAATCTGAGGCTGAAATTTGGCTAAGTATAGGTAAAAACATGTTTGGGAACACTTAGGCCCAAGACTTAGAAATCTTGGACCAAGTTAAAAAAAAAAAAGCGGGCCACTTTTTGATATGTTGCGCGTCACGAGGGATCACGGGTTCGTCTCTGGAATTTGCACCTTGAAAAATTATAATTGTTAATATTTCACTCTTAAATTGGGGTTAGACCCTTTTCTTACTTATTTTAACACGCTAAACAAGAATATAAAATCAGATTTTCGAAATAGCAAATGGATTTTGAGATATATGGAATTTAAAATTTCAAGCATTCTGAGGCACATTTTCGGGCACTTTTGGGGTCATTTCAATATCTCCCTATTGGGAACATTCATCTCCAAATTTAACAGAGTTCTATAAGACAAGAGTTATCATAAACAAATCAACCCTAACAAGAATGCACCATCGCATTTAAAACACCATTTTCAAAATCTCAACATATGTGTAAAATCATCACAACTTGCCAACTTAAATATGAATGCATATGAATGACATAGAGGCTGAAACATAAGACTTGAAATCACATAGTGGAGTGGAACAGATAAGGATACCGCTTTTGCATGTCCGCTTTGGTATCCCAAGTAGCACTTTCAATTAGTTGATCTCTCCAAAGGACTTAACGGATGCCACCTTGTTCCTCAATATCTTTACTTGCCTATCAAAAATCTTAATCGAAACCTCCTCATTGGTCAGTTTAACCCAAACAACACCCAAAACATCAAGAGGCACAATAGTATTAGGATCACTAACACATTTTCTCAACATAGAGACATGAAACACCAGAAGAACCAAATTCATTTCCCTAGGAAACTTCAATTCATAAGCTACCTTGCCAACCATCCTCAAGATTTCATAAGGACCAACATATCTTGGACTCAACTTCTCCTTTTTACCAAAATGGACCACAACATTCATTGGAGAAGCATTCAAATAAACCCACTCACCCACTTTGAATTCAATATCTCTTTTTCTAACATCGGCATCGGATTTTTGATGACTTTGACATGTCTTCAACCTTTCCCTAATCATCCTAACCTTCTCAAGAGACTCCACATCTAGATCCGGTCCCTATAAAGAGACTCTCCAACCTCAAACCAACCAACCGAAGATCTACAATGTCTCCCATAAAGAGCCTCAAAAGGAGCCATACTGATGCTAGAGTCATAGCTATTGTTATAGGCAAACTCAATCAAAGAAAGATAGTCATCCCAACTACCCCTAAACTCCAATACACAAGCACTTAGCATATTCGGAAGTGTGTGAATGGTTCTTTTAGCTTGGACATCTATTTGGGGGTGAAAGGTCATACTAAGGTGAACTACCAACACCTCTTTGAAAAGACCTCCAAAAGTGTGAAGTGAATTGTGAACCATGGGTGAAAGGAACCCATGAAGGAAACCCACATATCATAGCTTAGAGATGAACCTGGTGAAGATTGGAGATGGAGACTTGAAGCTTGAAGAATAACCTTGAAGGAGAATGTTAGCTTAGGATAAGGGTTTGAGACTTGAATTTGAGAGTGAAAATATGGCTAAGTGTTTGAGTGAGTATTGGGAAATGTTTTGGGTAATATGAGGGTGAAATTTTGCTAAGTATAGGTAAAAACATATTTGGGAACACTAAGGCCCAAGACTTACAAGTCTTTGACTGAATTATAAAAAAAGTAGGCCGCTTTTTGATATGTTGCGTATCGCGAGGGGTCGCAGATTCCTCTCTGAAATTTGCACCTTGAAAAATTATAATTGTTAATATTTCGCTCTTAAATTGGGGTTAGACCCTTTTCTCACTAATTTTAACACCCTGAACAAGAATATGAAATCGGATTTTTGAAATAGCAAATGAATTTTGAGATATATGAAATTTAAAATTTCAGGCATTTCGAGGCACATTTTCGGGCTCTTTCTGAGGTCCTTTCAATATCTCCCTATTGAGTACATTCATCTCCAAATTTAAAAGAGTTATACAAGAAAAGAGTTATCATAAACAAATCAACCCTAACACGAATGCACCATCACATTTAAAACACCATTTTCGAAATCTCAACATACGTGTAAAATCATCACAACTTGTCAACCTAAAAATGAATGCATATGAATGACATAGGTGCTGAAACATAAGATTTGAAATCAGATAGAGGACTTAGATTTAGTACCTTAGGCTTGAGTGGAGTGGAATAGATAAGGATACTATTGTTGCATGTCCGCTTCGGCATGCCAAGTAGCACTTTCGATTTGTTGATTCCTCCAAAGGACCTTAACGGATGCCACCTCTGTGTTCCTCAATCTCTTTACTTGCCTATCAAAAATCTTAATTGGAACCTCCTCATAAAACCATCAATCAATACCTTGCAACATCCTCAAACAATATACATCAAAAACCCTTCTGAAATCTTACAATAGATAAAAGATTTTTAGCTCAAAACATAGCAAAACATTCACAATTTCTCATAGCTCTAACATATTGTGCAGTGAATTTCATAATAATCAGGACCCATTTGAAAATCAACTTTAAACCATGCAATTAGAGTAAAAGGAGGCCTTGGTATCATGGGTGAAAGGAACCCATGAAAGAAACCCACATACCTTAGCTTGGAGATGAACTTGGTGAAGATTGGAGATGGAGACTTGAAGTTTGAAGAAGAACCTTGAAGGAGAACTTTAGCTAAGGATGAGGGTTTGGGACTTGAATTTGGGAGTGAAAATATGGCTAAGTATTTCTGTGAGTATTGAAAAATGTTTTGGATAATATGAGGGTGAAATTTGGCTAAGTATTGGTAAAAACACATTTGAGAGCACTTTGGCTCAAGACTTAGAAGTTTTGGACTGAGTTTAAACAAGCAGGCCACTTTTTGAACTGTGGCGCGTCGCAAGGCGGTCGGGGATTCCTCTCTGGGATTTGCACCTTGAAAAATTATAATTATTAATCTTTTTCTCTTAAATAGGGGTTAGACCCTTTCCCTCCTAATTTTGATCCCGTGAACAAGAATATGAAATTGGATTTTTGAAATAGCAAACGGATTTTGGGATATATGGAATTTAAAATTTTGGGCATTCCAAGGCACATTTTTGGGCACTTTCTGGGGTCTTTCAATTTTACACTAGCTTTACACACCCACCAAGTTTTGATAAAATATCCAATTTAGGATTCTTGAGTTATTGATGTTCTATTGCGTAGGTTATGATCTAGTGGCTTACGGTGATAAAGGAATGTATATATGTGTGATTAAATCATGTAAAGAACCTGTGGTATTGCAAGTGAATTGATGGCTCTCATGCTCATTGTGTTGTTGGGAATGGTTGATGAGTTATTTAGTTCTTATGCTAAGGTTTATGCTCTTGTGAATTGTGAAGCCTACTAGAAGGGTTTATGAACTCTGTTATATGCTTTAAGCTCTACTACAAGGCTAATTTCTACATGTAGGGGTTGTAAACTATGTTGTACACCTTACCCTCATGTATGAATCAATGTTACTCACTTACTCATATCTACATGAAGGGGTTATGAACTATGTTGTTCTACTTACCCTCGTGTATAATTTGAGGTTATGCATGTACTCATATGACGGGGTTATGATCTATATGGTACGCCTTACCCACATATGTGTAACACCCCACATTTTATATGTACTAATGCTATTTAAATGAATCATATTATGGTTTGGTCAAAATTTGCGTCAATTCTTGAATGTG
>JAOTQR010129565.1:0-22357 GCA_025774065.1 Solanum ossicruentum | reverse complement strand
GATCTTTTAAAATATTTAATGGTTTCCTAATTATCCGTAAAATTAGGTGGCGACTCTGTGTCATTTCGAATCTCGAGGGTTGATTTTGCTTAAATTAATTAAGTTTGGATTAATCCTTGATTTTCGAAACAATTTTTCAATTTTCTTTAAAGTCGGTCATTTTTCATGATAACAATCTATCTTATTAGACTATTTATTTTATGCGATTATTATTATTTTGGGTTGCTTAGTTTTAAGGTTGACTCACCATGGTGGGTTAGGTGAGTCCCATCACACCCAGATTTCGAGCTGTGACAATTTGGTATGAGAGCCTCAAGTTCATAGGTCTCACATGTGTACAAGCCTAGTCAAGTAGAGTATTGAGTATCAGTGCAGAGACGTCTGTTACTTATCCTTGAGAGGCTATGAAAATTGCTATGAAGTTCTCTCTTGCTTCTTTCTAGTCAACTCGTGTTTGAATTTTGATTATAGTGCTGAGTGATCGTGTGTCCTTAGGCAGATCGCAAGAACTAGAGCTATAGCGGCTACCGGACGAGGGGAGTGTCACGCCCCATGAGGGTACCCTTGACATGGCCAATACTCAAAGACTATTTCTAGTCCCCAAGTGAACCACTTGGCCTCACTACATTCATTAAATCAATATTCTTAACAAATCAAGGGAAGACTATGAAAATAAAAGATAGACAATCTAAATAGACGGAAGTCAAGTCAACTCAATAAGACTAGTATGAAAGAAACTAGCCCAAAGTGCATATTCAACTCAAGCCAAATCACTCTCTAGTCTATGAAGCCTCTATCAACTATTCACTGGTGCCAATGATAGACCCATGGCTACCTCAAATCAAGATAAGCAAATATAAAGTCTAACTCTAAAAGCTAGATGAAAATACAAATGAGTATCCTCCAGAAGTAGGGGAGGACTCACCAACTCATCTGACTGCAATAGATCCTCAATGGTGTGCTTGTTGATGATCTCTAGTACCTTTCTCTGCATCATAAAATGATGCAGTCCAAATGGACGTCAGTACATGAAATGTACGAGTATGTAAAATGGTTGAACAAAATATTTATAGGTCGAACAATAATCAACACAAAAATACTCAATCAAAAATGTCAAATGACTATCTAAAGCAAGAATAAAGAGTAGACAATGGCCCATCAATACAATCCCATCTTTATAATCAATCCAATCCAGTCAGAGTACTATCAGTATTAAACTTTTATGGGAGTTACTCATATCCGACAACAATCACTCCTGAGCCAGTGATCGTACAATAGTACCACATATGTTGACACAATCATTCAATACCTTGCCAGGGTAAAACAAATCGAACCCATCATGGATTCGGGAATCATGTCCTCTATTATTTTAGGGACACCTGATCATGAGGAGACATTCGCCTTAATGATTCAATCCTCTCCTACGTTTGGCGACGTTGTTAATAAGCTCGATTTGGATTTACTCTCGCTCAATTCGGTACTCGATACTCTTCCCAAGAGTCAATGCTCATAAATAATCAATCTCAATCAATGAGTCTCATAAGGACTCATATCAATCTGTTAAATCTTTCAAGAGTGAATTAAAAAATCACGTCAGAGGACTTTCAATTTAGACCAATCTTTTAGAGTTCAATCAAGAAGACTCTTAATTAGGACCATCAAGTTCTATCAACCTATCATCATGCTCACATCATAGTTATAATCATCATTCTCAAATCAAGGCTATTGACTCAATCCCTAGGTTCACTCATGCAATTTTTTATAAAATAACATATAGGGTTTAGTAATAACTCTGGAAAAGCATTTAATCCGTAAAATTAAGTTTATGATGATCATCAAAATATGAAAATATCTTGGATATGTATAATTTGCAAGAAAGCATGCATAAGACTCAATAAGTTAATCTATCAATGTATCTAATCAAGAGGCACATAGAAGAACAATTTCATGCTTTAGGTTAGCCTTACATATCTGGTATGGAGTTTGGCAATCAACTTCATAAGAAGTTACCTCAATCATCTAAACTCTAGCTCTTTCTCCTCTTCTTTGCTCAAAATTTGTACTTAGTTTTTGCATAGGGACTTTAGAATGGGTTTAGGAATCCCCTTTTGATTAAAAATGACCTATATTGGTCGTGGATTAAGTTTAGAAGGGATGGAAAAATATCTCAAATACCCCTCAAAAGATTTAAAATTTTGAACTTCGCTGGTACAGGTCGGTGGATCATGTCTGCGAAGCGTACCAGTTCAATGTTTTTCCAAAACTTTTCTGATCAATTTTCTAATCCCATAAAAAATATTAGAACTGTAGTTAAGTGCAAATCTGAGACAAGTCCGCAACGCAGACATGTCGTGCACTTCTCTGAAATAGTATTTTTACATTCAAAAATTATCTTTTGATTCGGTTGCTCTAAAAATCAACCAAAACTATTTTTCACACAATTGTTCATGCTGATCACGATTCCTGCCTCGGATTTGCCAACCTAATTTGGAAAGATGCGTTATGAAGCATTCTCTCCTCTAGGGATATTTTGGTAATTTTACTAAATATTACATTATCTCTCCCTTGGGATCATCCATACTTGAATGATGGGTAACTAAGAATGAACTCATAGCATGAATCAAACAATTGAGACTCTATCAGATCAATGAATCACAATCAACCAATCAGCATCATACCTATCAACTAATCTGGATAGTTACAAATCACTTAGAATAAACAAATCAGTTCAGATCAAAAGTACAGATATTCCTTAGACATTCTCACTATTAGGCACGAATGGAACATCGAAACTCAATCAATTTGAATCATTTGAACACTTCGACAATCAGTTATTCAAACTCAAGAAGGAAGTCGTCAACTCTAATCGGGGATTGGACCATCGTGATATACAAGACTCTATGGATACTCTCAACTCAGCGCCTCATCTCAAATACACTCCTTTTCATGGAACTACACTCTATCAGTTTAAGCTTGTAGCTCCTATAACTCTCTTCCTAACCACATCCTCTTATCTCATTCACGACAAACTCTAAGTCCTAAGTTACTAGTCCTACGATGATCATGCTTACACCAATCTAACCCCTCAAAATCTATGTTTCATATTCCCATAGTGACCTTTACTTAGAGAATATTGCTCATTTTGATCATTTTAAGATACTCACTTAATAGCAACCACATATTCAAGCCTATCACTCTAACCACTTTATGGTTTCTTTAAGGTCAACATCACCTGAGAATCTTCAAGCCTACCATAGCACATCTACATCCTCAATTGCATGAACTCTTATCATGAGAGACATTAATATTCTTTTACCTATCTATTACATCCATCATGATTTCTCTAACTCCTCCTCCATGTCTATAACCTTAAAAGGAAATGGTATCACATCATTATTAGAATCAAGAACACTCATTCTCGCTCATCAACTATCACTTCTTTACTATCATCAACATTGCTACCAAGACTGGAAAGTAGGATCACTGAAAGGGCTTGGAACGAAAGATTATTAGCACGATTCAGTTGAGAAATCTTGTCTAAGAACTTCCTAATAAAGTATGATCTCCCTCATCTATTAAGACTCATTCTGAGCTTGCAGAACTATACATAGTGTAAAACTCAAGTCACATCTCATTCAAAATAGGGCTGGAAACTCTTAGATCTATGAGGTAAGATCAAGGTTGATGAATGATATTATCGCTTCTCATCTTTGAAACTCAACATGAACAAGAATCAATATTTGGTACATAGGACAAGGCAATGGGTATGGCAGACATACACCAGACGGGAATAGAATATCACCTCAATTGAAGTATAAGAAATATATGAGATGGCAAATAATTGATGTCTCATCTTGATCAACCCATCACTATCAAAAAATCATTATCTATTTTAGTTTATCATCTCATCATCTCCTGATTAGCTCAAGGTCATCTCTCTAAGTTTGCAAATCAATTCTCTTTTCTAAACTTCAAGTACACACCTCCACACTGTGAGGGAATCACTATCCATAAGCACATCTTAAACTCTTCTATTATACTATAGTGGCATATATAAAATAGCCACTAAGACTCTTTTCGAAGATACCACTCTTAGCTTCCTCCTGTCTCTATGGAAATCTTTCTATATTTGCGGCTCTTATTGGCATACATAACCATTTTTCACAACTCCTACAATCTAACCTCTTGTATTTGCTTTGTAGTACTCAACTTCTATGCTCTCATAAATTTAATTATATAAAACTCAGACTATAATGGAAAACTCATCATCATCCATCTGTAAGCCCCAATCGAATTAATTACTCAAGATGACAAAGAATGCTTACATTAGCCTACTCCACCTTGACAACTCAAATATACTATCTAGATTCTTATAACAGTCATAACTTAGAGCTTCACAAAACTTTAAACTATTATGGATGCACATCTTAAGTCTCTTCTTATCTAATAAGCTATCCTTAATTCACTATTCCCATCTAAGGGGCACTTATACCTTACCCATAGTATCATTTTCCTTACAAATCGATGTCTTTATCTCAAACATACACTATGGCAAGACTCATAGATCAATCTCTAACTAAGACTATCACTATCACAATGTTATCTCCTGTTTAACACTACTCCTCAAAATTCAAGCTTAAGGTCTCGTACTAACATGTGCTTCTATCACACACCTTTTGAATATTACACCAACTTACAAGTACTAGGTAACAATTTGGGAACATAATCCCACTAAAATCTCATAGCGAGTATTCAATCAACACATCCCCTCCTTATAACTCCGCGCTATCACCCATTCATTATAACTCCTTATCTGGCTAAGCTCATAACTCTATGAATTTCATGACGCTCTCCCTTTAGAATTACAAGCCTTATCTAGATCTATGGCCTCAAAATACTCGCTCCCCTATTCAACATCTATACTTTACCCTCAATGGTATGAATACTATAACACATCAACATAAACCTCCTTCTAATTTTGAGCACACTCTAACACATCCTGATAATAACTCTTTCTCTATACTTCATTATGAAAATTAAAGGATTCTTACTACTTTTTTGTCAAAACTTATGGCAATTGACTCATCACCCTATTGCATACCTAATAGATAATAACTACAGTTACAAGCCTTAATCAACTATCACTCTCACTATCTTATCTCTTCCTTTCTGTCATCATCATTCTACCTCTAGAATGACATCTCTACTTATGGTTTACAAGAGCTCAAATCACACTCTTAGGTGAAAACATTAAACGCTTTAGAGATATAAGTTTCTCTCCCATGGATAACATCAAAAGCAAGTAAAGACTCAAATCATACCCGTCATAACATTTGAGGAGACATCTAGGGAATCTTCCTGATCTTGATGACCACCCACGACATACAACTAATCTATGGCCCTATTCGTGCCAGAAGTAGCATCTTTCTGATCTTCTCTAACTGGTGGTGCTGGTGTTGAAGCTTGAGCCTTTTGGCCTACTTTGGACATTTCCTCTGGAAGTGACCCTCTTGCCCACACTTGTAATATCCAGCACTCCCTTCGTAGCATTCTCCCAAGTGAAATTTGCCACACGTGCCACAAGGTGACTCGCCTTGGGAACTTTGAGCCGCCCTAGCCAGTGACTAAGATCCATGAGCTATAAGGTTATGAGACCCCTATTCATTCCTAGTTGTAGGAACACTAGTGGATGAGGGCCCTATTTGACAACGACTCTCGCTCCCATTCCTTTTTGGCCCCTTGAACTCAGGTGAGTTCATCCTCAAGAACTCACCTGGATGTATTTAGAGCACCCTGTCCGCTTACTTCTTGTCTAGCAACCAGTGTTGTCACAGCTTGGGCCAAAGTCTGGAAGGCCTGGCAAAGCTCAACATTGTAGATATCAGCCTATGGTGGTTGTACAACAGGGACAATTGGTCCTATGGGTTCATCCTGATTCTGGGGCTCAGGTTGGTTAGTGTTCTGTCTAGCCAGACGCCCTCTTCCTTTATAAGCTCTTCTTGGAAGCATAATCATAATTCTATAAATGTGTACTACACTAACTAAAAGAGAGCCTTCATAGAGTTTTAACTCTATTGCACGAATTGGAATGTGAAAGAAGTGTAACCATTCCGAATGTCCTATAACATCTTGCTTATAAAGTGTGGTGCACAACATACCCATAAACAAGACTTTGCTGGACACGGCGTCATAGACTCCCTAGGACATTTGAACTATATGTTCTGATACCAAGTTTTATGAAACAACCCATCTTGAAATAAGAAGTCTCACATCGGCAAAATACAAAAGAGATGCTAGGTATATAAGTAAGGGAATGATCTATATACTGTGAGATACCTTTTGGGGTGAGCCCAAAGGGACAAATCTATGATGGGCTAGGCCCAAGAGCGAACAATACTTCACAGTGTTGGGCCACATTATTACAGGAGATATCAGAGTCACTCTTGTGTCAGCCTTGTAAATGTAAGGCTAGAGTTCAACTGAGTTTAGGAGAATCTCGGTGAGGCGGGGTAAACCTCAGTGCTGAGCCTATGCGAATCCTATGCAGTGGGATAAACCTCAATAAAGACGTTGAGTCCATAGAGGGGGTGTATATAACAACCTATCTTGGGATGAGATGTTCCACATCGACAAAACACAGGAGAGATGTTGGGTATATAAGTAAAAAATTGGTCTATATATTGTAAGATGCCTTTTGGGGTGATTTCAAAGAGACAAATCCATGATGGGCTAGGGCCAAGAGTGGAGAATACTTCACAGAATTAGGCGAAGTTGTTACAGGGAGGCAGCCCCTGAGACTATTATTGAGACCCTATTTAAAGGTAGGGCAAAGGTCAAGGTAGAGGTTGGGGCCAAGGAGCAATACCGATGAGAGATTATTAGCAAAGTATCTTCTCGAGCTAGCTATGCAGACTAGAGAGGAGAAGGTTCACATGAATATGCTATGGTACCACTGCTATGGGATACGCTTTTGAGAGTGTTGAGTGTGCTTAGGACCATGGGTCATGCAGGTAGACCAGCTGATACATCAGGTACTTCACATGCATGGGTTAGAGTTCAACCTCAGGATCAGCAGCAAGCCTTCGTGGCCTAAGTACATATGGAGAAGCCATTAGCAGCCATTGTGATTGAGATATCTCCGGTAGTTACCTTAACTGATGAGGAGCAACGCAGATATGAGAGGTTTAGAAAGATGAAGCCACCTCAGTTCCAGGGTGGCAACATGAGGTTTTGGTTACTTGCCGGGAGTTACTTGAGACTGTGGGGTTGGAAGAGACCCATGGCATGTGATATGTTACCCTCCAACTCCATGGGCCAGTCAGGGAGTGGTGAAGGACCTATTTGATGTCATTTCCAGTTGGGTCTCCTTTGATGACTTGGGAGGCGTTAACTAGTGCCCTCTATGATAGATTTGTTCCTTAGAATATTCGTGAGGAGAGTTGTCTGAGATTCAAGAGCTTGAGATAGGGCACTATGACCCTTTCAGAGTATGAGGTTCGCTTTATCCGTTGGTCTGTCATGCTACAGTTATTAATTTATGAAGGCAAAGAGAGTTTGTTGATTTGTGAGAGAGTTGGGATATTCTAACAGACAGTCAGTGGTATCTAGAGAGAGAGTTTCTTTTCAGCCAGTGGTTAATGCCACCACGGAGGTGGAGCTCATGCAGAGAGAGAGTTTAGGACCCCAAAAGGGTTCGTACATTTGGACAGTTCTCAGGTGCCTCATCAGAGGGCAGGGATATAAGTAGGGAGGTGATTTGCTCCAGCACAGAGGCTTGATTTCATGCTTTATTGGCAGCATCGGAGGGTGGCCAAGGCCTTCGTTGTTCACATAATGATGGGCAGGGATCATATAGTTTTCAGCAGAGGCCTATGGCTCGGAGAGGTTACAACATCTTCCCTCTATCCTCTTAGTACTTTTCCCACCCGAGGTCATGTTATGGGTATGGTTCTCTAGACCATGTGATTATATATTGCCCTCACTAGACTCATACAAGGCCACACCACTCGTATTCCGCGATACTGATCAGAGATCAGGCTTCTCCGACTACAGATATAGTTCCTCGAATTAGGGGTCATGGTAGGGGTAGCCAGGTAGAGGTGGACATATTCCGAGTGGGGGTACAGGTAATGTAGTGGTACAGTTGGGTAGGAGAGGTTCTACTCAGTCAGCCAGTGGTAAAGGCGACCATTTCTATTCTTTTCCTGGGAGGCTCAAGGTTGAGGTGTCGAATGCTACTATTATGGATATTATACTAGTCTATCACAGGCATATGCTCATACATGCATGTATCTACTCCAGTAGGTGATTCTTTAGTGGTGAATCGAGTTATCAAACCTATCTTGCCATTTTGATGGTTAAAATACTTGGATGATATGATTATTCATGAAATCAATTAACTTGTGATCGGATGTTGAGGATCCCTTATGACATACAAATGTACATTGTGAACCTTGTAGTGCTTATTCGTGGAAAGTATTGGAGATACTGATGTTGGGTTTCACTCATGGTTTTCATTACTTTGGGTATTTATATGGATGTTGAAAACTAGATTCATCTACTGTTCCTGCTTTCTGGTGGTGTTTATGGGTGTGTTATAGCTTAGGTGTATTATTCTCTGATTGTCTTTCCTGGTTACCTTTCTTTGGACCAGATTAATCGGTTTATCTCTTACGATCATACATTGTTTGAATATTAGGATTATGCAGCTTAGGTCCAGGGAGGGCTATGTTGAGAGAACAGAACTTGACTGAGATTTGGAATGGTATGGATATAGTAATGGACTACGATTGGTTCAAGTTCACTCATGGTCTCCATCGAGAATTGGATATGAGTTACTTAGTAGTATCATGGGTAGAAGTTTATCCTGATATATATATATTATGGTACTAGGGTATAGGTTCAAGTTTGGTTCATTGCCTAGTTTCTAAATTGGTAATTACTCTTGTAGGGCAGAATTTAATGTTGGTCCATCTTTGGATAGTATAGGTCTCGGAAATGAGATTACTTGGAAGCAAATGACTTTGAGGGTTGTTTTTCAGACTCTTGGTTACTTCTAATGTAGCTCCCCCTTTGTTTTATGTTCGAGGACGAACATGGTTTTTAGTGGTGAGTGATGCAATGACCTCGAAGGTCAATTTTGGTACTTTCAATACTTAAAAAACTAATTTAAAGCAGTATATAAAGGCAGGGGTGTTAGACTAGTGGGGATAATGGAGGGGATGTTAGAAGGATTGTTATAGGGGATAAGGGAAGGGATGTTAGAAGGAATAAGGGAAGGGGAATTAGAGGGGATAAGGGAAAGAAAAAGAAACAAGTTAGTAATGAAAGAAAAAAAAGAATAACAATAAAAGTAAACAAATAAGGCAGGTAAAACAATTAAGGAAAGCAATTAAACCCACATAAAAAGAGACATGTTATGGTTAGAACCTACAATCCCGAGTAGAGTCGCCATTTTGTTGCATCTCATTTCTTCTCGCAAAAAGATGGGAACCTAGACAACATCATGGCAAGGACTCTTTTGGGATTTGAAAAGTTTGAAGAGTCATCACCTAATGAATCAAGGTGCATTAGGACACCATTCTACAATCTAAGTTTAAGGCTAAGGTCAGGTCAACATAGAACGGGTAAAAGTTCAAGTTACCTCGATAGGGAAGGTGTTAGGCACCCCTCAAGGTCCGAAAAGGCAAGTCCCGGCTATATCTCAATTATGTGTGGGTTGCAAATAAAGGTCTCAGTTTTTAGAAATTGTATCCTAATTAGTTCTAAGTGATAACAAGAAAGAAATAAAACAAATAAGTTAGAAATGTTAACGAATAAATAAAATCTCATTACCCCAAATGACTAAAAGTAAACAAGAGAGAGAAAACTAATCTAAGCGATATTAATTCCACTCGGATCAGTTTACTCGACTTTTATTTCGTAAGACAAAATTATCGTTTAGCTGCATGACTTATTTAAGCCTAAGGACAAAACTAAAGTTTGTCCTATTAAGCACGAGTATTAGATCATCATCTCCGAGGGTCCTATATACCCCTACCCCCTCCTAGATTGATTTATTATTAGCCTAAAGGCGTACTAAAGAAAATGAAAAAATTATAAGTGTTCCTAAAGTGCCTATCGTCCCTCTCAAGGTCCATGAGGCATTGGAATCCTAATTCTTTGGTGGTTCTAGACTTAAAGGGAATATAGATTTTCTAATTATATCGCATCAAACAAAAACAATTGGGAGAAGTAATTAGCACATAAGGTTTCACATATGCCTCCAAACAAATACAAACACAAATCAATATGATTTATTACCGACGTGTATCAAATCAATATTCAAATATTTAAAACTATTTTTAAAAAATGATTTTGAGTCTCTTAAAAGATTACCATATTAAAACTTATTGAGATATAAAGCGTTAAAACATTTAAACTATATAACATGTTAAAAAAAATCAATTACACGATTTCTAAGTGAAATGATATTAGTTTTTCACAAAAATACAATCAAAAAACTCCTTAAGACTAATATCTATATTTAACATGAAATCCAAATGTGAGAATTTGTGAGAGATAAGATATAATTTCATATTGAAAACTTTTTAACTTTAAGATATGACAATTTTATGAGTCAAATGAGTTATAAAATATTTACAAGTCAAAACTTATAAGAATCTTATATTATTGAATCATATAAGCATGCTCAAATCTAATGTATTATAAAAAGAAAGTTGCCATTATAATTATTTTTATTTTTTTAAGAAACGAATCCTAATGAAAAGAAATTAATGAGTTTAAGGATTAAACTTCACACGAGCAAAATACATAACAATTAGCACTATAAAATATTAATGTTAACAAACTCTTTTTTTAGCGAACATTCCTAGAAAATTAATTTAAGCATGATTGAAATGAAATGAATCCTATAGGGGATGTTTTCTACAATACACTCACAAAAAAAAGGAGAAAATAAAACAAACAAGTAGCACTTTAATTCTCCTCCCCCTTAGTCCCCAAATTTTACTATTACAAGAGTATTACAATAAATACATTAATACAAACAAAAATTAAGAAATACTATAAATAAAATCTTTGGACATCTAGCTTCTTCTAGATCCAATCCCATCCCAAGGCAAAACTCTTCCCGTCTTTGAACAGAGAGCAGAAATTTAGAGAGAATGAAGAGTAGAATGGTCTGTGTGTTCATATCAAGAGGTGCTTGAGTGAAGAGTAGTTTTCGTGTGTAGAGAATATGAAATGTGTAAGACTGAAAAAAAGACTTCTCTTTATAGCAGAGAAAGAAACCATCATAAAAGGCAAGGAATAATTTATTGACTAATTTACACTTTGACATAAATAGACCACAAGAAATCAGCTAATTGATTCAGTCAAGAGTTTACCATAACTAAAAATAACAAATAAATTAATCAAAATAAAATTTTACCATAATTTATATAAATCAAATATCTTACAAGAATCGATTAACTATCAACCGATTTAAGGGAGAAAAGAAATCAGCAAATTGCCCCAAAATTGTATAGAATCACGCCAAGAGAAATTTTTCATTAAAAAAAAATATTACGAAATCAATTCATATGTAATTCAGCAAAGAAAAATATATACTTCCCTTTAAAGTGGACTATATTCATTTTGAAACAAAGTTCTGTGAGTATCAAGAAAATTTAAAAAAAAAAAAAAAAAAAAAAAAAAAAAAAAAAAAAAAAAAAAAAAACTAAATAAAGGCAAATTACAAGCAATCCATTTAAACATACATGTAATCTTTTCCTAAAATTACACAATTCAAAATATCAACCAAAGTAACAAAAAGACAATCAAGACAAGCAGATTTATATCTAATTGGACAAGATGTGAAATAGATACATAATAAGTATTAGCAATCCAACAATTTAATCAGCACAAGAAGTTTAAATTAACAATGCTTAAACATGTATATTTGCAGAAAGATTTATACTAACCAGCCCACTAATTACTTATGAACAGATTAGCAAAATAGCTCGAGATCTTAATGAATCATGACATACAAACATTTAAAACAAAATCAAAAGAGGGTGAGATGAGCAAATCAAGGTTAAGTTCCATGAGTGAAAAAGAGTGAGTAAAAGAAATCAAACTAAATTCCGTGCTCCAAGAATATTTTGATCATTTGGTCTTGACCAGAACTGTTGGCCGGTGTAATCTCGTCGGCATTGCTGTGTGACATCCGGTGAAAAGACTAAAATATCCCTAGAATTGACCATGCACGTAACACATTTTTTCATGCTCCATTGGCAAATCCGAGTTCGAATTTGCGATCAGCGCGAAATATTGAGTCGAAAAATAGTCTCGACTCTATTTTAGAGCAACTAAGGTGAATTAAAATTTCTAATTTTTCCGGACAGTGAGGTTTCCACGCTAGGGACGCGAAACCACACTTAAGTTTTTTTGGTTATTTTCGACAGGAAGCATATTTTGTGAAAAATGGAAAAAATATATAAGTCTGCGTTTGAGGCGCGACGTGGACATGTATAAATTTTTCTGATTTTCGCTCTTTAATTAAGGGGTTAGGTCTGACCTTTCCTACCCCTTTAGACTTTAGATAGTCGGTTTTCACACAGTTTATTGATAAAACGAGTATCTCTTTTCATTAACGCTAGATTAAGTTCAAGGATACTTAAGCGTAGAACCAAGAACAATTAGGGCATCCAAGAAATTCCTCCAATTCTCCAAGAATTCTTTTCCCAGGTATGTAAGGCCCTCCAAAAAACTAATTTTATGGATATTTTAGAAATTATACATTAGTTCCATCCAAGAATTGTCAGGTACTAGTTGAGATCAAAGTTCATGTATTTCTGTGAAGTTTATTAAATTTCTTTTCATATATATAGATTCTTGATATGTATTATGATTCTTGATTTCTTTATTATTAACTTAAAGTATTGCTACCAAGATTTATAACCGTGGATGATCTACTGCAAATTTTATATGGGCTTCATGAATAACCATAAAGCTTATAGTTTGAGTTAAGTTTAAATCATTTTCTTTGAACTGATTTTGCACTGTAGTTGAGTAACCCATATGTTTGAAAATACTTGAGAAGATACTAGTTTTAGTCAAGATAAAGAGTTCAGATGAGAAAGTAAAATAGCTAAACTGGGCTAAGTACCCGAAAGACCAAAGATTGGAGAATTCATATTCTTTAAGTTATGAGCTGTATAAAAGTTATTTTGGGAGTAGTATTGAGCACCAATATGAGTCAGAGTAGAATTAATTACTTGAACTCATAAACTATATAGTCAGCATAAGACAGGATTATACTAAGATACCTTCCTCATTAGCCACTGAGATGACCTAGTTTTGGGATGAATCCACTCCCCTAGTTCTTCGTCCCCTACCCCGGCAAAGTATGGGACGGCTCTGATAGCGTGAGCAAGACGTTGTATCACCACGAATCTCATAATGGTGATTGTCGGTTAGAGAAACTCCCCAAGTTAAAGCAAGTTATGATTTTCATACAGATTTTTAGCATCGTTGTTTCTAGCATGTTTATTTTCAGCATACAGAGTATTTATCACATATGTTAGTCTATTTTGAGATATGCTTATGTACTTTGAAATATTGCATATCTCGAGTTTTGTTTTGGCCATCTTACATACCGTACATTCCATATACTGACATTCTTAGGACCTACATCATGTTATGATGCAGACACAGGTGACAGAGTCCCTCAGCAGCTGCTTCGTTAAGGACCAGACATCTTCCACATATCGGTGAGGCCTCTTTTCAGTCTGAGGCTTGGAGTTGTTATGTTTTCCTTCCGGGATTTATTTTCAGTTATGGTTACTTGGGGCCTATCCCGGTAGTCCTTTCAGACTATTCTAGTAGAGGTTTCATATACTATGTGTCAGATACTTCAGTTCTGGTTGATTGATTTAAGTGTTGAACTATTTCCCCTTTTTAGTTAATTCAACAAGTTTAGTAGCTCTATGTTATTTATTTAAGCATTTCACTAATATTTAAGTCTTTCACTGAGTAAGTAGCCAGGCCAAGTGTCAGATACTTCAGTTCTGGTTGATTGATTTAAGTGTTGAACTATTTCCCCTTTTCAGTTTATTCAACAAGTTTAGTAGCTCTATGTTATTTATTTAAGCATTTTACTAATATTTAAGTTTTTCGCTGAGTAAGTAGCCAGGCCAAGTGGTTCACTTGGGACCAGCAATGGTTCTGAGTGCCAGTTACATCTAGGATGTAGGCTCGGGGAGTAACAAACTTGGTATCAGAGCAATGAGTGCAACAGTCCTAGGGAGTCTATGAAACCGTGTCTAGTAGAGTCTGTATTATGGGTGTGAAGAGTGCCACATCTATAATGGAGAGGCTACAGGGCATTAGGAAGTGTCACCATTAGATTTCTATCCTTTGTCTCATTCTTCAGAGTTTACCTCTACTACGTCCCTCCTAACTCATGTGTTCACACAGTGTTTTCCAGAGCATGCCTGCAAGAAGAGCTGACGGACCAGCAAAGGGCAGAGGGCGCCCAGCTAGGAGAAATGTAAACCAACCTGGCCTAATTCCTGAGGGACCCAGAGGTCCAGCTGTGCTTGTTGAGCAGCCATAGCAAGCAGACATCTCCAATGCAGAGCTCCGCCAGGCTATCCAACCCTGGCTCAAGCAGTCACTACTCAGGGAGGTCGCCAGGGAGATGGTAGGAATGACGGGTTGGATACCGCTAGAATCTGTGAGTTCCTGAGGATGAACCCACCTGAATTCATGGGGTCTAATGTGAAGGAGGATCCTGAAAATTTTATTGAGGAGCTTTAAAAGGTGTTCCAGGTTAAGCATATTAGTGACACTGAGCGAGTTAAGTTGGCTGCCTACCAAATCAAAGGGGTAGCTAGGCTCTAGTTTGATCAATAAAGAGGAAGCAGTGTAAATGGGGTGCTAGATATTAGTTGGGAAATGTTTGAGGAGGCCTTTCTAGGACAGCACTTTCCCAGAGAGATGAGGCAGGCAAAAGTGAGAGAATTCCTTAATCTAAAATAGGAGAACATGAGTGTGTGTGAGTACAGCCTCACGTTTACTCAGCTGTCCTGTTATGCTCCAGCTATGGTGGCAGACATGCGTACTAGGATGGACTTGTTCATGTCAGGACTCTCTCAGATGACTAAGAGAGAGGGCAGAAACGCTATGCTGATTGGGGACATGGACATAGCCCGCTTGATGACGTATGTGCAGTAGGTAGAGAAGGAGAAAATGCAGGATAGGGAGGAGTTCCAGAGCAATAGGGCCAAGACATCAAGCCAAGAGATAGGTAAGAGGGGGGAGTGGAAATCGCTCGTCCTTTCAGCCTAGGACAGCTGGACCAGCACCTTCATCCGCTAGTGCACCTGTATCCAATGTCAGGAATGAGTAGGGATTGTAGCACCGCAGGTTTCCGATCAGCCAGTTACAGGGTAGCATTGCTCAAGGATCGAACTGTTATCCTACTTGTGGTAAGTATGGTAAGTCTCATCCCAGAGAGTGCCTTATGGGCACAAATGGTTGTTTCAAATGTGGTCAGGTGAGGCAATTCTTGAAGGACTGTCCTATGGGAAATTAGAATATGAGAGATGATAGAGCATAGTTAGTCTCTTCAGCTCCACAGGGTAAGCCACCTCACAGGGACACTACAGCAGGAGCAAACGGGGGTACAAATCGCTTGTATGTCATGGCCACTAGAAAGGAGCAGGAGAACTCACCAGATGTGGTTATAAGTATTCTCAAAATCTTTACTTATGATGTCTATGCATTACTAGACCCAAGTGCCACATTGTCATTTGTAACCCCATATGTAGCTATGAAGTTTGGTGTCAATCCAGAATGTCTTCTTAAGCCTTTCAGTGTTTTCACTCCTAGTAGAGAGTCTATTCTAGCCCAAAGAATTTATAGCGGTTGTCCAGTCTCAGTTTATCATAAGACTATTGTAACTGATTTGTTAGGGTTGGACATGGTAGATTTGTGATGTCATCCTAGGCATGGACTGGCTATATGTTGATTATGCTTCCATAGATTGCAGAACCAGAGTAGTCAAGTTTCAATTTCCTAACGAACCAGTCCTGGAATGGAAGGATAGCTCAGTTTTTCCTAAGGGTCAGTTTGTCGCATATCTAAAAGCCAAAAAGTTAATTTCTAAAGGGTGCATATACCACCTAGTTAGGGTTCAGGATTCTCATGCCAAGGCACCATCTCTTCAGTCTATCCCGGTTGTGAATGAGTTCCCAGAAGTTTTTCCTGAGGATCTTCCCGGGGTCCCTCCTGATAGGGAGATAGACTTTGGGATAGATGCGCTTCCAGATACTCATCCCATATCCATTCCTCTTTATCGTATGGCTACTTCGGAGCTAAAAGAGTTAAAGTTGTAGTTAAAAGATCTCATAGATAAGGGTTTCATTAGACCAAACATCTCACCTCTTCGAATGTGCATATACTACCATCACCTGAATAAGGTCACCATAAAGAACAAGTATCTTCTCCCCAAAATTGATGACCTATTCGACCAACTTCAGGGTGCTACTTGTTTCTCCAAAATAGATCTCATATCTGGGTATCATTAGCTTAAGGTTAGAGAGAGACATTCCTAAAATGGATTTCAGAACCCACTATGGCCATTATGAGTTCTTGGTCATGTCTTTTGGACTGACGAACGCACCAGCAGCATTCATGGATCTTATGAACAAGGTTTTGAGGCCATAGCTACATATGTTCATTATTGCATTCATGGATGACATCTTGGTCTATTCTCGTAAAAAGGAGAAGCATGCTAACCATCTCAAAATTATCCTTCAAACCCTTAAGGATCAGTAGCTTTATGTAAAATTCTCCAAGTGTGAGTTTTGGTTAGCATCTAGGGCATTTTTGGGGCACATTGTGTTTGGTGAAGGTATCCAGGTCGATTCTCAAAAGATTGAGGCAGTGAAGCATTGGCTAAGGCCCACAACTCTAACAGAGATAATTAGTTTCTTGGTCTTGGCAGGGTACTACAGACAGTTTGTAAAGAGATTTTCTTCTATCTCAGCTCCTTTGACTAAGCTGACTCATAAGAAGCTTAAGTTTGTATGGTCAGAAGCTTGTGAGAAGAGGTTCCAAGAGTTGAAAATCAGGCTGACCACAGCCCCGGTCTTATCCCTACCCGAGGGAACTGATGACTCTATGGTATATTAGAATGCTTCCAGAGTTAGGTTAGGATGTGTATTGATGCAGAAAGGCAAGGTGATAGCATATGCCTCCAGATAGCTTAAGACCAATGAGAAAAACTACCCAACTCATGATCTTGAGCTTGTTACGGTGGTGTTTGCTCTAAAGATCTGGAGACACTATATTTATGGTGGGCACGTGGATATATTCATGGACCACAAGAGTTTGCAGTATGTGTTCAATCAGAAGGAGTCGAATTTGAGACAGAGAAGGTGGTTAGAGCTGTTGAAGGACTATGGCATGAGCATCCTCTATCACCCAGGTAAAGCTAATATAGTTGTTGATGATCTTAGTAGGTCAACCATGGGAAGCACTGCTCACATTGAGGACGGAAAGAAAGAATTAGCTAAAGAGGTGCACAAACTAGCCCGTTTGGGGGTGCAGATTGTAGATTCCAATGAAGGTGGTGCCATTGTCAGAAATGGGGCCGAGTCATCCTTAGTAGTGGAGGTAAAAGAAAAGCAAGACAGGGATCCTATCCTCCTCCGATTGAAAGAAGTTGTTCAGAAACAGAAATTATTACTGTTCGCAAAAGGGGGAGATGGCGTCCTGAGATACCAAGCAGATTGTGTATGCCAAGTGTTGACGGCCTTAGAGATAGGATCTTGACTAAGGCTCATAATGATAGATACTCAATCCACCCTGGTGCTACAAAGATGTATAGAGATTTGTGAGAAGTCTGTTAGTGGGGTGGCATGAAGAGGGATATTGCAGAGTTCGTGTCTAGATGCCCGAATTGCCAGCAAGTTAAGGTGGAGTACCAAAAGCCTTATGGTGTGGCCCAGAACATAGAGACTCCAGAATGAAAATGGGAGATGATTAACATGGACTTCATAATAGGCTTACCTCGGTCCCGTAGACAGCATGATTCGATATGGGTGATAGTAGACAGAATGACCAAGTCAGCTCACTTTCTACTAGTCAAGATGACTGATACAGCTGAGGACTATGTCAGACTTTATCGTAAGGAGATTATTAGGCTATATGAGGTCCCTACCCATTATTTTAGACAGAGGAACTCAGTTCACAACACAGTTTTGAAAGTCCTTTCAGAAGGGGCTTGGTATGAAGGTGAATCTTAGAATAACTTTTCATCCGCAAACAGACGGGCAAGCAGAGCGAACTATACAAACCCTAGAAGATATGTTGAGGGCATATGTAATAGAGTTTAAAGGTAACTGGGATAACCATTTATCCTTGATTGAGTTCTCTTATAATAATAGTTTCCAGGCTAGCATACAGATGGCACCATATAAGGCCCTTTATGGGAGAAGGTGCAGATAACCCATTGGGTGATTTGAAGTTGGTGAGGCAGGGTTGATAGAACCTGATCTATTCTATCAGGCTATGGAAAAAGTGAAGGTTATCCAAGAGAGGCTCAAGGCAGCTCAGAGCTGACAAAAGTCTTACACGAATGTTAGAAGGAGAGATTTAGAGTTTGAGGTAGGCAATCGGGTACCTAAAGGTGTCCCCGATGAAGGGAGTTATGAGATTCAAGAAAAAGGGGAAGCTCATCCCACGATATATTAGCCCTTACTAGATTATGAGAAGAGCAGATAGTGTTTCTTACGAGTTAGAGTTACCAGCATAATTAAGTGTAATACATCTGGTATTCCACATTTCCATGCTTAAGAAGTGTCTGGGAGATCCCTCTCTAGTTGTCACAGATGAAAGTGTTAGGATTAGAGGTAATTTTTCTTATGAAGTGATTCTGGTGCAGATATTAGACCTGCAAGTTCATAAGTTGAGGACCGAGGAGATTGCTTCGATAAAGGTTTTGTGGAGGAGACAATTCGTTAAAGAAGCTACATGGGAAACAGAGGAAGATATGAAGGCCAAGTATCCACACTTATTCGTTGGCCTAAATGAGGATATTGAAGGTAAGTTTTCATAATTTATCTCGAAGATTTATGTTTGTTAAGTTCGGTGATTTTTTTATTTGAATTAAGTTTTGTTCATCTTGTTATCATGCAAGGACGAATGATCCCAAGGGAAAGATATTGTGACTCTCGGTGAAAAAATCAAAATACCCCTAGAATTGACCATGCACGTAATACATCTTCCCATGCTCTGTTCTCAAATTCGAGACTAGATTTACGATCAGCGTAAAAAATTGAGTGAGAAAATGGTCTCGACTCCATTTTAGAGCAACAAGGCAAATTGAAAGTTTTGCTAATTTTTCTGGACAGAGAGATTTCTGCGCCCATGGCGCGATACGCCAAGGACGCAGAACCACACTTACGTGTTTTTGGTCATTTTTGAAGGGAAGCAGATTTCGCAAAAAATGAAAAATATATATAAGTCCGCGTCTAAGGTGCGACGCGGACATGTATAAAATTTTTTGATTTTCGCTCTCTAGTTAAGGGGGTGTAGTTCTGACCTTTCCCACCCCCTTAGACTTTAGAAAGTTGGTTTTCACTCTGTTTATTGATAAAAATAAGTATCTCTTTTCACTAATGCTAGATTATGTTCAAGGATACTCAAACGTAGAACCAAGAACAATTATCACATCCAAGAAATTCCTCCAATTCTTCAAGAATTCTTTTCCCAGGTATGTAAAGCCCTCCAAAAAACTATTTTATGGATATTTTAGAAATTTTGCATTAGTTTCATCCAAGAATTGTCAAGTACTAATTGAGATCAAAGTTCATATATTCCTGTGAATTTCATTAAATTTCTGTTCATACGTATAGATTCTTGATAAGCATTATGATTCTTGATTTCTTTATTATTAACTTAAAGTATTGCTACCAAAATTTATAACCATGGATGATCTACTGTAAATTTTATATGGGTTTCATGAATACCCAGAAAGCTTGCAGTTTGAGTTAAGTTTAAGAATCATTTCCTTGAACTAATTTTGCACTGTAGCTGAGTAACCCATATGTTTGAAAATACTTGAAAAGATACTAGTTTCAGTTAAGGTAAAGAGTTTAGATGAGAAAGTTAAATATCTAAGTTTTGCTAAGTACCCGAAAGACCAAAGATTTGGAGAATTCATATTCTTTAAGTTATGAGATATATAAAAGTTATTTTGGGAGTAGTATTGAGCACCGATATGAGTGAGAGTAGAATTAATTACTTGAACTTATAAACTATGTAGCTAGCATAGGATAGTATTGTACCAAGGTACCTTCCTCATTAGTCATTGAGATGGCCCAGTTTTGGGATGGATCCACTCCCCTAGTTCTTCGTCCCCTACCCCAGCAAATTACGGGATGGCTCTAGCAATGTGGGCAAGACGTTGTATCACCTCAAAGCTCATAGTGGTGGTTGTCAGTTAGAGAAACTCCCCAAGTTAAAGTAAGTTATGATTTTCATACAGATATTTAGCATGATTGTTTCGACCAAGTTTATTTTTAGGATACAGAGTATTTATCACACATGTTAGTCTATTTTGAGATATGCTTATGTACTTTGAAATATTGCATTATCCCAAGTTTTGTTTTGGCCATCTTACATACCATACATTCCACGTACTGACGTCATTAGGAACTGCATCATGTTATGATGCAGTCGCAGGTGACAGAGTCCCTCAGCAGCCACTTCGTTAAGGACCATACATCTTCTAGATATCGGTGAGGCCTCTTCTCAGTCTAAGGCTTGGAGTTGTTATGTTTTCCTTTCAGCATTTATTTTCAATCATTGCTACTTGCGTCCTATCCTGATAGTCTTTTCAGAATATTCTAGTGGATGTTCCATACGCTATGTGTCAGACACTTCAGTTCTGGTTGATTGATTTAATTGTTGAACTATTTCCCCTTTTCAGTTTATTCAAACAAGTTCAGTAGTTGTATGTTATTTATTTAAGCCTTTCTACTAATATTTAAGTATTCCGCTGAGAAAGTAGCCAGGCAAGTGGTTCGCTTGGGACCAGCAATGATTTTGAGTGCCAGTTACATCCAGGGTGTAGGCTCGAGCCGTAATATGTTGCCTAGTGGGTTTTCGAGGAAGATAAGGGGCGGCTATCTAGCAAAATTTTGGATAGCAAAGGCTGTTTTTTGTCAATGTTTTGCGGCTGAAATGGGCTAGGGTTTTGCCAACAAAGAGGGGTTGTGTTTGATGGTTTATGGGTGGTTTTAATGGCTGATTTTGGTGTCATTTTGGGGCTATTATGAGGGGCGAATTGGGGAGTTATTTTGCTGCATTTTCTGGTGAAAAATCACTGGAGAATGGAGGACATAGAGAGGAGATGGGGGGTTGTTATGGTGGTCGAAAAAAAGGGGCTAATGAGCTGGTTTACTATTGGTGTCGGCGCTGATGATTCGGTGTTGAGAGGAGAAGAAGGTTAAGGGTAGAAGGTGGATGGTTCGTCGGTGCAGTTGGTTGTCTTCGCCAATGGCGTGATGGAGTTCACCGGAGTTAAGGGTCGTTTGGGACTGTTTCCCAGCAAGAGGAGGGGCTGTCCGCAGGTGTGGTGGCTGACGTACGGTGGCTGCTGGTGTGGATGAAAGGGTGAGAACGAGTATAGGGGTCACCGGCGTGGGCTGTTATACGACGATGGGAGGCGTTTTGGGGCAGGTTTAGTTATTGCTTGCGGAGCATGGTGCGGAGAGAAGGAGGGGAGAAAGAGGGTTGTTGGTTATAGTGGTCCGGCGAGATGGCGGTAAAGGAGGAGAGATGGGAGGCGACTAGTGAAGATGAGAAAGGGGAAAATGGAAATGAATCAAGGGTTTTAGGGTATTGGTAGGTTAAGATGGAAAATAATGGAGGCTAAATTGGGGACGTTGGATTAATTTGGATGGACGCCCAAGATTAGTTCTTGATCAAATGGGTCGAATTTTGGGTCAAGACATAGGTATCCGGGTTTAATTTGATGAAATTGATTTGGACATTTAAAATTAGGTGACAAATTGATCCAATTTAGGCTAGATTTGAAAGAAATTATAAAGAGTTGACTAAAATTGAAATAATTTTCAAGAAATCGACTAGAATTGAAATGAATTTGATAGAAAAGGTTATGAATTGAACAAATTGGGATAAAATTGAATAGATCGCCATCTAACTAATTGTAAAGTACGCACAATATAAAATATATGATATTTTAAAATTAATAATTTTTTACGTAAAAAAATACGTAATATATAGAAGTTAAAATATTATTTATTTTTTAAGAATTGATAAAAAGACATGGTAAAAAATT
>JAOTQR010129544.1:0-22369 GCA_025774065.1 Solanum ossicruentum | reverse complement strand
GCCACCTAATTTTACGGATAATTAGGAAACCATTAAATATTTTAAAAAGATCTAACAGAAAAAATCTTTTTAAATTCAGAGAAATAGGTTCGGGTTCACATTTCCATTTCAAGAAGGTTTTACGCACTTGAAATAGCCGCTAAATGCGGTTATCCGACAATTATGAAATTTGACTAACTTCAAAAAATTGACTTGACTTGAAAAAAAATTGACTGATTTGAAATTGATTGATTTGAAAAGCTTTAATTGGACTTGATTAAATTAAAAACAATTGACTAAACTTGAAAATTTGACTAAATTTGGAAGTTAACTAAAATGATAAAATCACATTTTTTTAATTATTTTTTTATCTTTTCTTTTTTTTCATATATTTTTAATGCAAAACACTTTTCAAAATAAAACAAAGTTGAATAAAAATAACATAAATGTTCGACATGTTGGGGAATTTATATTGAAACCAATGTAACAAGTAATGATACAAACATGCAAATAAAATAAAAGAAGGGAGTTAGTGATTTTGGGCCTTTGTCCCATTTAAATCTTTGTTGCCACTTTTGGGCTTTTCCTTGATCTTAACAGCTTCTTTCTCTTGGAAATTGGGCTGACTCGAAGAGGGAGCTTGGGCCTCCATGGCCCAAGGAATGCAGAATGGGGAGTCCAAAATGGGCTCAAAGCATCGTTCATGCAAAGAAATAAAGATAAAGATTAGTAAGAGACTCAGAAATAGTACTAACAACATAACAAACAATACCGATTCTCATAAAACGAAATGAAAAGCAAAACAATTGGACTCCAAAGCAATAGAAGGATATCACATAAGACCATAACCATCTCAAAATCAAAATGAATTACTAAAGATCACGCAGTAGCAGGTCCCATCACTATTTAAAGCCATAGTGTAACATTTCGATCCGACAATAAACAAAACTTGAAATGAGAAAGTATAAGCAAAGAAAACAAAATCATGGGTTTTTCACTTTAAACCATTGCTTAATGTGACACAGGCACATACTCGATAATACAGGTTTGAAATCATTCCTTTAACTTACAGATCACCTTAAAGAGAGTATCTTGAACGATAAAAGTCAACATATTAATAATAAACAGCAACTAAGATCACTGATGTGCCTGATCGAGAAAAACAAAACTAAAACAGGGAGAATGGGAACAGGAGGTTCATACTGGAGCATAACAGATTACACTTTTTACTTGTTAAGTGAGAACACCTAACAGAAAAGGAATAAATCAGCAGCTACCCCACGAGTTAAACTAATTTGTATTGCTCTAGGGATACTAGAAACATGGAGCTACAACGAGAGAAACTGGAACCTACATATGTATATAACAAAGCATCTTTATCAACTATTAAATAGCATTCTGTAATTGATGCAAGAGCCAGACAACTAAGTTATGAATTCGGCTCTCAAATATCTAGTTCTTCACAGAAAAAACTCAAGAAAAACAGAGAACTGGGACATACTTTCAACATTTTTAATTATTTCAAACGTAATAACGACATTTATGATCCAAAGATTTCACATTTTAGGCAAGATCTAATCAGAAACAAAGGGAAGCACACTCAAAGACATCTAGGCTATTCAGAGAGAGAACTAACAGCATCATAAAGGATCAAAACCATCATCAAACGAACTATAACAAACTGAAATTTGGACATTACAATGAGTATTTGAAAGATCAAATCATTTTTCACACTGGTCTTGACTCTTAGCAGGTTAACAGTAAACAAAACAACAACAGCGACAAGCTATGTAAACTGTGATTGCCCAGACAAGCTAACTGCATCTTTAAGAACCAAAACGTCATTAAAACAAATTCATAAACTGGAATTTTGGGCATTCTGACATATATTTGGGAACAAAATTATTTCAACATCAGTTTGATTTTAACAAGTAAATCGAGATGACAGTAACAACATCACAAACACAACCCCAGAAACGTCTTAACGACCGAACAAATATCACCACAACACTACAGGGAATTTTCAGTCAGCATATGCTAAACGCAAGTCTGAACAGCCTTGATATTACCCCAACAGTCCCATTTAGTTAATAGAGAAGACTAGAAAGTAAAGCGAGATTGGGATATTACCTTTTTCGGGGCAGTGAACTGGGACGACAAGCTCGATCGAAGATGAATTCACACCACTGCAAGCCTCTGAACTGCCTACACAAATTCAAGACCAAGAATCCTCAACTTCGGGACTCTCGAAAACTACTCAATCACTGGAAATGATCCGTTAGAGCAAAATCAAATGCAATAACGTTTTAGAAGTCAAGAACGACTCAAGAATCACTTAGATTTTTAGGTTCTGATGATTCAAGATTCTTAAGGGGTTTTTTCGAAGATGACTGCGGCTGCCCAGAATGAAGAAGAAGAAGGGATTATATAGCCCCAAAATTAGGACAAATCGAGGAAATTAGGGGTCAAATTTTGAATTCAAAATTCAAAATCCTCCCTTTAGGTAAGAAATCTTTGGGATTTTGTTTAAAAAAAGAATAGAAAATCCTCAATGGATCAAAAACTCACCGCTGATTGAGGGATGAAGATGCACGCGTAGAGAGTGGAGCAGATGATCGCTAGGGATGGTCGGGTGCACGTGGTCGCCGAATTTTGGGGTCGTTGGTCGATTGAAGAAGAAGAAGATAAGAGAAGAAAGAAGAAGAGGAGCGGGTGCGTGTGAGTGAGGGAGAAAGAAAAAGAAAATAAAAGGGAATTGGGGGCGTGTGGGGTGCACACGCCCGGATTTTTTTTATTTTTATTTTTATTTTTATTTTTTTTGAAAATAATAGTTCAAAAATCGTTAAAAATAAAAATGAAGTTCGATGACTAATTTGACACCGATTTATGAAAAGGGTCGGACAAAATTGGGTGTCAACAGGCCTTATCGTCATATCTTACTCAACAATGGAAGAATACTTAATAAAAGCATTAAAGAAGTAATAAAGATATTATAAGATAATCGCCAAACAAACCAAGTTGGAAGATCAAATACTTAACGAAACTCTACTCAAAGTCTATAAAGCCTCTACTCTAAGGTCTAAACGTCTAGATGGTACCATGACAAGCCATGATTACCAAATTAGATAAAATAGAAGTAACTAATAAAATGATAGAAAGGCTCCTCTGGATAGCAAAAATGGCTCATCAACTCTGGAATTCCGGAACTCTGAACCTCAACGATGCGCTTGCTGAAGTCCTCTATCACCTATATCTGTAACATGAAATGATGCAGCGCTGAGTGGTATCAGTATGTGAAATGTACGGTATATAAAATAGCTCAAGAAACAAATAAGGCTCAGACTCAATCAACCGACTTGACTTAAAACTCAACTCCTCATCTCATAACTTAACTCAAATAAAGGATGCAAGTTTAAAGTTTGAAATCATACTTTAGAATTAGACTTAACATTTAATGCAACTTAGTTCAAAAATCATGACAGGTTAACTCAAGTGCTGCTTAAAAGTTTCTCTAACCGACAGAACTCTCCACCACCATGAGTTTTGGTGATGCACAACGATGCCGATGTCATTGCGGCACCTGTCCTAAACTTGCCAAGTAATAGGACGTCAACATCTACCTCTCTCTCTCTCAGATCCTAAGGGAGTATCCATCTATTGGGACATGGGCTGCCAAAGTTAACTACACAACCATCCCATGTTGGCAAAATAGTTCTGGGTGAGTCCTCTCACCCAACTCGGTACTCAATACTCCTTCCAAGACTAAAATATGTTCATGTACATCAACTCAAACTCATCTCAATCAACTCAACATCAACTATCTCAATTAACTCCATAACTAAAAATAGGAACTCAAAATAATGCAACTCAAGACTTTAACTTACCTCATGCAAGAATCAAACTAATTATGGTTAAGTGACATCATATCATCCATGCTCAACATGTAAGACATAATAGGCATTCATCACATGCATATATGCGGCAAGAAAACAGACTTCTCGGGTCCAACTTACTTGGTTTAGAAGGTTAGATTCATAAGTTCAATTCAGTCAGTAAGCAAAGAAAATACTAAGTTTAGGGCTAGGGTATCAAACATTTGAATAACATTCATATTTCATGGTAAAAATGAAGCAACTCATAATTGACTCAAGTGTATTCATGTAGCTCAAACATGTACAAGAATTTAGAACTGAAAAATCACAAGATCTAGAACATGCAATTACTACTCATGATCTCAACTAAAGTAGATGAAGGGGAGCTTGGATGAACATAATCCAATACTTTATGTAGCCTTATATACCTGGAATTGAAGAATGATTCAACCTTGACCTCAAGAACCCTCGCTTCTTCTCTTCCCCTCACAAAAAAAGAAAAAAAATCAGTTTGGGAAAGTGGGTCCGCGACGCGGACCTGTCACACCATAGTGTATTTTTTTCAAAAAAATTTTCCAAGCGTGTTTTTCCAATCTCGTTGGAGAAAATTAAAAAAATAAGTTCCTATCCGCGACAGGGGCGCGATGGGCCTCTGTCGCACACCGACACTACTTTTCGTTTTTGGACCAAAATATTATCTTTTGATTCGCTTGCTCTAAAAATCAACTGAGACTATTTTCTCACTCAATTTTTCATGTTGATCGCATATCCGATCTCAGATTCACCATCAGAGCATGGGAGGATGCATTATGCGCATATCTCTCCTTTAGGGGTATTTTGGTAATTTTATAAGGCATTACATTATCTCCCCCTTAGAATCATTCATCCTCGAATGATTAGTAGAGGTGAGTATGAAGGCACGAATAGACTTAAGACTCATCTCAATACTTACTCAACAACTCAAATTCTCAACTCCTCATCGACCTCAATAAACTCTACTCAGACTCAAGAATAGACACATCAAATCAAGAATAGAAACAACAATCAAGTTGAGGATAGGAACATTATCTTCAATATTCACATCATTGGGCACGAATAGATGCAAGTATTTGTCTCTTATATCCTCCTCAGCTTCCATCGTGGCTTCCTCAACGAATTGATTTCTCCACAGGACTTTGACTGAGGCGATCTCTTTGGTCCTCAACTTGCGAACCTGAGAATCAAAGATTTGACTGGAATCTCTTAATAGGAAAAGCTGTTCTTTACTCCAACGCTCTCAATGGGGATCACCAACGTAGGATCTCCCAAGCACTTCTTTAACATCGAGACGTGGAACACCGAATGAACTGCGTCAAACTCAGAAGGCAACTCTAACTCACAAGAAACCTTCCCAATTTTCTTCATAATCTGATAAGGGCCAATATAGCAAGGACTCAATTTTCCTTTCTTCCCAAACCTCATGACACCCTTTATGGGTGACACTTTCAAGTACACCCAATCACTCACCTCGAACTCTAAGTCTCTTCTCCTTAGATCAGTGTAAGACTTTTTGTTGGCTTTGTGCAGTTTGCAGCCTCTCTTTAATGACATTTACCTTCTCCATCAATTGGTGGACAAAATCAAGTCCAATCAACTCAACTTCTTTAACCTCAAACCATATAATAGATGATCTACATCTCCTCCCATACAATGCCTCATAGGAGGTCATTTGAATGCTTGCATGATAACTATTATTATATGCAAATTCAATCAATAGTAGATGGTCATCCCAATTTCCTTTGAATTCAGGGACACAGACTCTCAACATATCTTCTAATGTCTGAGTGGTACACTCTGCCTGGCCATCCATCTGTGGATAAAAGGTTTTACTCAGATTACCTTTATACCCAATCCTTTTGGAAAGATCTACAAGATTAGGAGGTGAATTAAGATCCTCTATCCGAGATGATGGACAAAGGAACTCCATGCAACATCACAATCTCATGAATGTATAACTTGGCATGCTCCTCTGTAGTGCTAGTCGTCTTGACTGCCAAGAAGTGAGCTAATTTGGTCATCCTATCCATAATAACCATATTGAATCATGCTACCTTTGGGACCTCGGTAGAATGGTAATGAAGTCCATGTTGATCATCTGCACTTCCATTTAGGAATCTCAAAGTTCTGTGCCAATCCGCATGGTCTTTGATGCTCAACTTTAACTTGTTGACAATTCAAGCACTTTAAAACACACTCAGCGATATCCCTCTTCATTCTACCCCATCAGTAGACTTCTCTCATTTCGTGGTACATCTTAATGGAATATCTGAAGCTATGAGCTTCAGCCATTATTCTCTCAAACACAATCAACATTGGGAACACATAACCTACTCTGGTATCTCAACACTCCATCTTCCCCTTTGGAGAAGACCATCACTTTTTGTTTGTGGACGACCTCCTTCAATTAGAGTATGACAGGATCTCGATCTTGCTTCTCTTTTACCTCTGCCACTAGAGATGATGTAGGCCCACTCTAAACATTTACTCCTTTCTCATCATTCTCCTCGATTTGAACTCCCAATCGAGCCAATCTATTCACTTCCTTCACTAACTCTTTCTTTCCATCCTCAACATAGGTCGTGCTATCCATTGACAACCTGCTAAGAGTGTCAACAATAATGTTAGATTTACCTGGGTGATAGAGGATGCTCATGACATAATCCTTGAGCAACTCCAACCATCTCATCTATCACAGGTTGAGCTCTTTCTAATTGAGACATAATGCAAGCTCTTGTGGCCAGTGAACACATCCACATGCATTCTATACAAGTAGTGGCGCCATATCTTAAGTGCAAACACTACTGCCGCCAACTCAATATCATGGGTTTGGTAGATCCTTTTATGAACCTTAAGTTGTCTGGAAGCATAGGCTATCACCTTCCCCCTCAGCATCAATACATAACTCAACCTAACTCTTGACACATCACAGTATATTTCAATGTCCTCCGTCCCATCGGGTAAAGTTAAAACGTGTGCAGTAGTCAATCTAACCTTTAACATTTGGAAGTTATTCTCATATTCAATAAATCATTGAAACTTGACCTTTTTCTGAGTCAACTTGGTCAATGGTGTGGATAGGGAAGAATCTGTCAATAAATCTGCAGTAGTAGCCTGCCAACCCTAAGAAACCTTTTATGTTAGTTAGAGAGGTCAGTCTGGGCCAATTCTTAACCTCTTCAATCTTCTGGACATCTACTCAAATACCATTATCCGAAACAACATGGCCTAGGAAAGCCATTGACTTGAGCCAAAACTAATATTTTGAGAACTTTGCATACAACTCATGGTCCTTAAGGGTCTGAGGGACAACTCTGGTGATTGGCATGCTCCTCCTCATCCTTCGAATACACCAAAATGTCATCGATGAACACAATTACAAACATGTCAAGATATGGTCTGAACACACTATTCATCAAGTCTATGAAGGCTGCAGGTGCATTCATCAATCTGAAGGACATGATGAAGAACTCAAAGTGGCCATATATAGTCCTAAAGGATCTCTTTGGAATGTCAAATTCTCTCACTTTCAACTAATGGTAGCCAGATTTGAGATCTATCTTTGAGAAACAAGAGGCACCATGAAATTGCTCAATTAGATCATCTATCCTTGGGATAGGATATTTATTCTTGATCGTGACCTTGTTAAGTTGCCTACAATTTATGTACATTCTGGGAGATCTTTCTTTTCGACAAATAGGACGGTAGCACCCCAATGAGAAATACTCGGCCTAACAAAGCCCTTCTCTAACAAGTCCCTCAACTGCTCTTTCAACTCCGCAGGGGCCATCCTATAAGGTGGGATTGAGATAGGTTGGATATCAGGAAGGACACCTATCCTGAAGTTGATCTCTCTATCATGAGGGACTCCAGGTGGATCTTCAGGAAACACTTCCATAAACTCACTCACAATCGGGACTGACTCAAGAGTAGGAGGCTCAACATCATCAGACTTGACTTGCATGAGATGGTAGATGCACCCTTTAGAGATTAGCTTTCTAGCTCTAAGATAAGAGATAAACTTTCCCGTAGGTGCAACAGAATCTCCACTCCATTCTATAACAGGCTCATTTGGAAACTGAAATTTGACAGGTCGGGTTCTACAGTCAACACAGGCATAGCTGGCGTGAAGCCAGTCCATACCAAAGATTACATCAAAGTCAATCATCTCTAACTCAACCAAATCAGCAAGAGTATCCCTATGATAGATAGACACTACACAATTTCTATAGACTCTCTTGGCTATGATAGACTCACTAATAGGAGTAGAAACAGGGAAAGGCTCAAGTAAACTCTAAGGAGAAATCTCAAAATTTTTTAGCCACATGTGGCGTCACAAAGAATAAAGTTGCCGCTGGATCAAGCAAAGCATAACAATCAAAGGTAAAGACTCGAAACATACCCGTCACAACATCTGGTACAACTTCTTGGTCATGTTGGTTCTCTATTGCATATAGATGGTTCGTTCCTCTATCTATCCTCGATGTAGCACCTTTCTGGTTACCCTTGGGTGGTGGCATTGTAGTAGAAGACTACACCTTATTACCCCAAAGTGGACATTCTCTCAGAAAGTGACCTGTCTAGCCACACTTGTACCAACTATTTCCTCACTCCTTGCATTCTCCCAAATGAGTCCTGCCACACTTTCCACAAGGTGGTTTCTCTCTAGAGCCAAGGGTCACACTGGCCTGCGAACCCTGTACTCTAAAGTTTGACTGACCTTATAATCTTTGATCATACCTGATACTTTGAGTTAGTTCACTGGTTGATAATGGTGCATACCCTAACTACCTCTTTTGAAAGTAAGACCTATTGCCCTTATCCTACTTATGCTGGCTAGGCTCGTGCCTTGTTGACTTGGATTTCTTACTCAAATACTCTTCTCTGTCTTTCTTCTTATCCTCCTCAGTTTACTGGGAATAAACCATGATTCTGGAGATGTCCATACCCGGGATCAGTAATGCTACCTTGCACTCCCTCTTCACCTGTTTACCCAACCCAGACACGAATTTTCTTATCCTTGCTCTCATGTCTTGGACTATCTCTAGGGCATACCTAGACAACTTAATGAACTTGAGGCTGTACTCGTTAACAGTCAATCCCTCTTGCTTTACATTCACGAACTCTTCAACCTTTACCTCCCTCAACTCTTGGGGAAAGAAGTGGTCGAGAAAAGCACTCTCAAACTTACTCCACTCAATGGGCTCAGCATCCTCACCTTGACTATCTTCTCATTAGTTATACTAGACATTTGCTACATCCTTAAACTAGTAGGAGGCAAGTTCAACTTCCTCAACCTCAGTCGCATGCATAGCCCTCAATACCTTGCACATCTAATCGATAAATTTCTGTAGGTCCTCCTCAACTTTTGACCCTGTAAAGACTGGCGGGTTCATTCTTAAAAAGTCCCTGAGTCTAGTTGCAGCAGTGGGCTCTTGAGAGCTAGAGCTAGGGGCGTGGGGACCTCGGCTGCTATTTTGGGAGGCCACTAGCTGGGTGAGCATCGTAATGGCTCCCTTGAACTCTATCTATGAGATGGAGGTTGGCTGAGCGGGAGGTGCCTGTGGAACCACAGTGGCTTTGGCAGGTCGACCCTAACCTTTATCCCTGTCTGAGTAGGGACCTCTGGTGGAGGATTCTCAGTGTTTCGAGCTCGAGCATCTCATTGGGCGACTGCACGCTTAGGAGACATGATCTGCAAACTTGTAATACATGAATTAGAGAAGAATTTTATAGAGCTAAAATCTATCTCATGAAGTCAAAATACCAAAGAAGTGTAACCATTCCTAATGTCCTATAGCCTCCTGCTTATAAAGTGTGGTGCACAACATACCCATAAACAAGGCTCTACTAGGCATCGCTTCATAGATTCTCTAGAACATTTGAATTTTGTACTCTGATACCAAGTTTGTCACGCCCCAGCAGGGTACCCTTGGTATGACCGGCACTTGAAGAAGCATTACCGATTCCCTAAGAGAACCACCTGGCCTCATCGTCACATCTTACTCAACAGCGGAAGAATACATAATAAAAGCATCAAAGAAGTATTAAAGATATTTTAAGATAATCTCCAAATAAACCAAGTTGGAAGATTAAATACTCAACGAAACTCTACTCAAGGTCTACGAAGCCTCTACTCTAGATGGTACCATGAAATGCCATGGTTACCCAACTTAGAGAAAATATAACTAATAAAATAATAAAAAGGCTCATCCGGATAGCAAGGAAGGCTCACCAACTCAGGAACTCTGAACCTCAATGATATGCCTGTTGAAGTCCTCTATCACCTGTATCTGCATTATGAAATAATGCAGTGCTGAGTGGCATCGGTACGTGGAATGTATGGTATGTAAAATAGCTCAAGAAATAGATAAAGCTCAGACTCAATTAATCGACTCGACTCAAAACTCAATTCCTTACCTCATAAATCAACTCAAATAAATAATGCAAGTGTAAAATGTGAAATCATACTGTAGAATTAGACTCAATATTTGATGCAACTTAGTTTAAAAATCATTATAGGTTAACTCAAGTGTTGCTTGAAAGTTTCTCTAACCGGCATAACTCTCTACCACTATGAGTTTTGGTGATGCACAACGATGTCGACTCGTTGCCATGCCCATCTTCAATTTGATAAAGAATAGGACGTCAACCTTTACCTCTCTCTCTCGGATCCTAAGAAAGTGTCTATCTATTGGGACATGGGCCACCGGAATTAACTATACGACCATCCTACCTGGAAACGTAGTTCTGATTGATTCCTCTCACCTAACTCAGTACTCAATACTCCTTCCAAGACTAAAATATGCTTATGTACATCAACTCAGACTCATCTCAATCAACTCAATATCAACTTTCTCAATTAACTCCATATCTCAAAATGGGAACTCAAAACAATGCAACTCAAGACTCTACCTCACATCATGCAAGACTCTCACTAATTACAGTCATGTAGCATCATATCATATATGGTCAATATGTAAGACATAATAGGTATTCCTCACATGCATATATGAGACAAGAAAATAGACTTCTCGGGTTCAACTAACTTGGTTTAGATGGTTGGATTCATAATTTCAATTTAGTCAGTAAGCAAAGAAAATACTAAGTTTAGGGTTAAGGTATTAAGCTGCAACACCCTATAAAATTACAAAAAAAAAACCCTAGAATAGAGATGTGCATGTAACGTTTTTTCTCATGCTGTGTTTGCCAATTTGAGACCGCATATGCAATCAACATGAAAAAAATAAATGGGACAATGGCCTCGTTCGAAGGGATGCGGACCAACACTTTTTTTAGTTTTTTGCATAGATGCGGACCAACACTTTTTTTAGTTTTTTGCATAGAGTTGAAAAACTCATTCAGAAATTTTTTTTTGGAGAAAATGTACTTATTCGGGCCCAATCCGCATCGCGGCCTAGGCAATTTCGGGTTGAAATTTTTCTTTTTTATTTGGGGGCCATTCTAGTTGATTCTAAACCTCTCCTAAACTCAAAACATAATGAAATTAGATTATTTTGATGTGTAAATAGGGTCTAAAGCCCCATTTCAAGTCCTTTTCTAAGTAGTTGAAAGACTAGGGCTTGGGTAAAGAGAAGAGGGAAGCGTAGATTGAAGAATTTAAGGAAATCTTTGAAGGTTGATTGTTGATAGCTTCATCCCAAGTATGTAAGGCTAAACTAAAAGCATGAGAATGTTCTCTCCTTTTCCCTATAGATGGTCATAGAAAAGTTAAGAGCCCAACAAGTCTACATATATGATTCTTGAATGGTTTCTTGAAGTTTTTCTTGAAAATTATATTAATTGCATGTATTTTCGATGTTGATGATCATCATACACTTATTTTATGGAATTAAATAATTTTCATCATACAACCCTATATGATAACATTGAAAGCATGCACAAATGAACCTAGGGATTGAGTCTAGAGCCTTGATGTGAGAATGTCAATTGTGATTGTGATGTGAGAATGATGATGAGTTGATAGAACTTGATAGTCTTATGAGTATCCATAAATGAACTCTAATGAATTGTCTATTTGATTGTTTCCCTAATGATTGTTCTAAGCCTTGAACTATTGATTGAGATATTGATTGACGAGATTATTAGAGTATCTATAAGACTGATTGAATAATGAGTGCCTCTATGAGGCTGATTGAGATGATTTGATTGAGATTGTATAATTGGGATGGAATATCTTATGAGCATTGAGTCATGGGAGGAGTATCGAGCACCGAAAGAGTAAGAGTTAATCCAACTTACACTCGTCAAACTACATAGCAAAGTATATGTGAGGATTAGGACCATCACACCATATTATATTGAGGTCCCCTCTGATTAGAAGTCCCCGAAACAATAGAGGACTAATAGATTGTTTTCTTCATTTGGACTTATCCATTATGATTATGATTTGTTCTCTACCTGGCAAGTATGGAACGGCTGTGGCAACATCAGCATGATTGTTGTACAATCACTGGCTCATAAGTTATTATTTTCAGATAAGAGAAACTCCCAGAAAGTTCCCAGATTGAGTACTCTGAGTCGAGATGAGATAAGATGAGATGAGTCCCTTTGAGATGAGTCTGATTTGATTGATGAGGTTTGATTGGTTGATGGGTCACTTGTCTACTCTTTATTCTTTCTTTAGATAGACACTTGACAATTGATTGTTACTATTCTGAGTTGGTTGTTGTTCTATATTATTCTACCTATTTTTGTTTCATTCAGCTATTTTACATATCGTACATTCAACGTACTAACATCACTCAGCGTTGTATCATTTTATGATGCAGATACAAGGGATAGAGATCATCAATAGGCGCATCATTGATTATGTAGGACGTTTAAGTGATTGGTGAGCCTCCCCTACTTTGGAGGATCCATTTTGTTATTTTTATCTTACTTTAGAGTTAGACATTTATTAGATTATTTATTGATTGAGGTAGTCATGGTTCTATCATTGGCACTACCTGATAGTGATAGAGGTTTCATAGACTAGAGTCGAATATTGATTGTTAAGATTGTGAGCTAGTTCTTTCTACTATCCTTCTATTTTATTATTATTTTACACTAGATGATAAGATGTGCCCATTTAATTTTCTGTCATCTTCTGCTGATTAGTAAATGATTGATTGAATAAATATGATGAGGCCAAGTGGTTCTCTTGGGGACTAGTAATAGTCTCTGGGTGCCGACCATATCTTGGGTCCCCTCCCGGGGCGTGACAAGCTTGGTATCAGAGCACGAGTTTAAGTGTCATTAGGATTCTATGAATCCATGTCTAGTAGTCTTATTTATGGGTGTACTCTCGACCACACTTGATGAGAAGGAGGTTATAGGACATTAGGAATTGTTTCACTTTTTTCATGTTCTTAATCATGCCATAGAGTTATGTTCTATGAAAGTTCTATTCTCATTCGTGCTTTGTGTGTTACAAAGTCAATATCATGCCTCCCCAAAGAGCCTTCAGAGCTAAAGGACGTCCTGCCAGATAGAATGTCAATCCACCAGAACCTCAAAGGCATGAGGAGCTCATGAACGCAACTATCCCTGTAGAGCAGCCCCCACAAGATGAGGTCTCTAAATCTGAGCTATGCTAGGCTATTCAAACTCTAGCCAAGCCTATCACAATACCTGCTAAGAGACAAGGAGCAGGCTAATAGGATGCCCATGACACTTCTAGGGTCCAAGAATTTCTTAGGATGAATCCGCCTAAGTTCACAGGGTTTGTATCCATTGACGACTCTAAGAACTATGTGGAGGAGCTTCAGAAAGTATTCCAAGTGATGCCTGTGCTGATGCTAACATTGTGCAACTGGTTGCCTACTAACTCAAAGGCATTTCCAGACTTTGGTATGATCAATGGAAGAAGGGTAGAGGAGAGGATGCCCCAGTGCTGACTTGGGCAATGTTTGAGGAAGCTTTCTTAGGGCGCTTCTTCCCAAGGGAGCGAAGAGAGGCTAAGGTAAGAGAGTTTTTGAACTTGAAACATGGCTCGATTACTGTGCAAGAGTATGGGCTGAAGTTTACTCAACTGCTCGAAATGCTTCGGACATGGTTACTGATATGAGGGGGAGGATGGGGGTGTATGTTAATGGGTTGAATAAAGGGCTGAAGAGAGATGAGAGGGGAGTAATTCTCGTGAATGACATGGATATAGGGAGATTCATGACTTTTATGCAACAAGCTGATGAGGAAAGGCAACGTGATAAAGAGGAGTTTAGAAGCAAGAAAGCAAAAACATCCAACCACGAGGTTGGGAAGAAAGACAATGGTAATCAATTTCAAGCACTAGCATCTGCTAGTGCACCAGTGCCCAGAATCAAGAATGAGCATAGGTCCTAGAATGTTAGAGCCCATGATTCCCAGTCACAAGCCAATGTAGCTCAAGGTTTACTGGGTAAGCCAACATGTGGCATATACTGTAAATTGCACTTGGGGAAAGGCCATGAGCGGAGTGATGTATATTATATGTATGGCCAAATGGGTCACTATCAAAGAGACTATCCAAAGTGGGCTGATCAGGCTCAATCTTATGCACCAGCCCCGCCAGCAAAAGGAAACCAGAGAGGTACTACGTCAGGCACAAGAAGAGCTACAAACTGTTTGTATGCCATGGGTAGTCGACATGATCAAGAGAACTCTCCAGATGTTGTGACAGGTATGATTCGAGTCTTTTCTATTGATTGTTATGTGTTGATGGATCCAGGTTCCATATTATCTTTTGTAACTCCTTATGTGGCCAATAGATTTGATAGAACCCTTGAGAGTCTTCTTGAACCCTTTGATGTTTCTACTCTAGTGAGTGAGTTAATTCACGCTGAGAGAGCCTATAAAGCTTGTATAGTGTCTATCCATTATAGGAATACTATCATTGATCTGATCGAGTTAGATATGATTGATTTTGAGTTGATCCTTGGCATTGATTAACTCCACGCCTAGTATGCCTCCGTTGATTGTAGAGCCCAAATTGTTAAGTTTCAATTTTTGAATGAACCGGTTCTAGAGTGGAAGGGTGATTTCATAGCACCTAAAAGAAAGTTTATCTCATGTCTTTGAGCCAAAAAGATAATTGTTAAGGGTTGTATCTATCACCTCGTGCGAGTAAAATCTGATGATGTTGAGTCTCCTACTCTTGAGTCAGTCTCAATTGTGAATGAGTTTCTAGAAGTATTTCCCGAGGACCTGACCGGAGTCCCTCTAATAGGGAGATTGACTTTGGGATTGATGTTCTTATTGATACCCAACGTATCTCAATTCCACCTTATAGGATGCCCCCCTCCCCGAGTTGAAAAAGTTGAAAGAACAATTAAAAGATTTGTTAGAGAAGGGCTTCACAAGGCCGAGTGTTTCTCCTTAGGGAGCCCCTGTCCTATTTGTGCGAAAGAAAGATAGGTCTCTCAGAATAAATATTGACTACAGGCAACTGAACAAGGTCACCATAAAGAATAGGTATCCTCTCCCAAGGATAAATGATTTGTTTGACTTACTTCAGGGTGCCTCTTATTTCTCAAATAGACCTCAAATCTGTCTACCATCAGCTGAAAGTGAGGAAGTGTGATATCCCAAAGACAACCTTTAAACTAGATATGACCATTTTGAGTTCTTGGTCATGTCCTTTGGGATGAAGAATGCACCTACAGCCTTCATGGACTTGATGAATAGAGTGCTGAGACAATATCTGGATATGTTTGTGATTATTTGCATCGATCACATTTTGGTGTATTCATGAGATGAAAAGGAGCATGCAAACTACCTCAGAATTGCCCTCCAAACACTTAAGGACCATGAGTTATATGCGAAATTCCCAAAATGTGAATTCTGGCTTAAGTTTGTTGCTTTTCTAGGCCATATTGTCTCCAGTGATGGTGTTTGAGTAGATGCTCAAAAGATTGAAACGGTTAAGAACTGGCCCAGACCGACCTCTCCAACTAATATAAGAGGTTTCTTGGGGTTAGAAGGCCACTACGTCAGATTTGTTGAGGGATTTTCTTTCTTATCCACACCATTGGCTAAGTTGACTCATAAAAGGGTCAAGTTTCAGTGGTCTGACGAATGCGAGAAAAACTCCTAAGAGTTGAAGACTAGACTGACTACTGCACGTGTTCTAACCTTGCCCCATGGAAGAGAGGATTTTGTGATCTATTGTTTGGATTGGGATGTGTCCTCATATAGAGATGGAAAGTGATAATATACTTCTAAACAACTTAAGATTCATGAGAGGAACTATCTAACCCATGATCTTAAGTTAGCAGCGATAGTGTTTGCACTTAAATTTGGCACCACTACTTGTATGGAGTGCATGTGGATGTGTTCACCGACCACAAGAGCTTGCAGTGGTGATGTAAATTAAAACCAAATGAACAAGTATGTGATGAGGTTGATTAGAAAAAGAAAAATACACCTCGGAAGATGATATTCAGTCATTATAGCACCAACAATATATAACACAAGTAACAACAATGATTTTCATTTACACAGGAGGGCCTCTCGTTTCTTTTCTAGGATTAGTGAATCATTTACGCGAATATTGTCACAACCCAAACACGGACATGATGGTACTTGTCTTACCCATTAAGACAAGTCAGCCTAAGACTTGATTACACAGATAAATGCAGAAGTAAAGCGGAAATGAAAACTCACATGAACTAAATAAGTGGATAACTTAATCAAAACTCTCAGCACCCCCAAAACTTGGTGTTCGATGTATAAGCCGCTAATGTATTACGAGGAACCAAAAGAAATACAAGTTCAATATCATTGTTTCTAAAGTAGAACAAGATTATAAACATGAGAATGAAGTGTCCACCTAAGTGACAAGCAATTATCTCACTAACTCTCTAATAGAAGCCTCGAACGTAGAAGGGTGGAAGGTGAAATCACGAAGATCCGAGCTTGTAACCTACACAAACGTAGAAGCGAGGAGTGTGTACCTAACCACACGATACTCAGCGAGCAAACTACTAAATAAGTAAAGCAATATAGAACATAAGCACTCTTTTCACTCCAACCAAACCTCCACAACTACAATAGAAACAACCCAATCTAATGGTTCACAAAAAGCACTCAGCACATAGTTCAATAGTAAATCACCAACAAATCAGGTCATCAACATCGAATTGATCAAATAATAAGGTAATTGAAGGAGTAATCACAATCCACAAATGACAAATGATGCAAAATGATGCAACGAATATCAAGTAAGGTGATGCATGTCTGTCCTAACGATATGCATCCGTTGGAACTCAAAAAGAAACCCATCAGGGACTCACAAGGTCCATGTATCCACTAGAACCTTTTTTCTTTGGCATAAACTAACTTGCCGGAATCATTTTCCTTTGACATTAATATAATAACTTGTTGGAACTATTTCCCTTTGGCATAAACATGATTTGGAAGAATCATTTTCTGCGGCATAAACATTATAGTGGATCTCATTTCAGTATTTCGAAACTAATGCAAATAGATATGTTCAGATAATCCATGAGAGTATGATTATGTCCATAACAATAAGCAATTCATATCAAACAATCATGGCAATTTCCACTAATGAGTCAATATCTTCAAGCAAATCACCTACATCATTATACATTAATATATCACCAAGTTGCATTTTTATTACTCCTTATCATTTAAACCAAAGTCGTGAGCAATTCACCCATAGCCAAATCCCTATTACTCCCCAAAGTACATGATAAGGAAATACAAGATTCTGCATACTCAACTAAGATTTACAAATTCACTTGCCTCAAATTAATCAAATAACTACTCTGTAATTTGAGCCTTCCCTTTCCGATGAGCCTCCAAATCAATAAAATCTATTCAAATGTGAAATCATAATAAGAATATAAGAATAACCACACCCAATTCATTAATTTTGAAGACCCAGTCCAAAACGAGCCAAAAATCCATTCCCGAAAAAGTGGAGGCAAATCTAGAAATTAATACATAAATGTGTTACCCAAAGCATTTAGAAACCAACATGAAAACCATTTCAAAAACAGAGTTCAGTTCAATCATCAATGTATCAAAAATTGTTTCTTAAGAAAACTCATAAACTTTAAAGTTTAAAACCAAGAATTAAAGGTTGAAACCACTTACCAAATAGCTTATCTCTTTTTAAAATTGTCCCTATCGAGCTCCCAAGGTCTAAAAATTGTAAAAACAGAAAGGGACACTAATTTTTAAAAATATATTTCATTTGTCCAGGTATTAATCTCCGTGATTGCGGCCATGCCCCGTGAACGCAGAGGTTAGTTATCTCCCAACCCTCTGTGATTCGTGGCCAAGACCTTCGCTACTCGACCCTTCGCGAACACAGACAAGGTTCCACGAATTTGGAGGCCAACCAAGTACACCTTTGTGAACGCAAAGAAAGAATGGTAAGGCACCAGACATTGGCAACTCAGTAAAACACCAAGATACAAATTTTCTCAAACAAAACTCCAGAATTCATTCGGAACCTCGAGTACATGAAATAAACATGCTACCATACTCAATTTGAGGTTCCAGGCTCGATGGAACCATCGAAATATGAATTTGAGGTTTTCTTTGCCCGAAACCCATTTAAGCCGCAACTCACTAACTTAAGGCCCAAAAAGACTAATTCGACCTTAGAACCTCCGAAAAATAAACCAAAATCCTTCCTAGACCTAAAATTACCTCTTTAATCCAACAAAATCATCATAAATCCATGCCAAGAATTCGAACTACGAATGTTGATCAAATTTAACTCTTGATTTAAAATAAATTGAACTTCCAACTTAAGACCTTAAAATCCACGAAACAACTCCAAAATAGACAAAGACAACACTCCTAGATCAAATTTAACATTCCAAAGCTAATTAAACTGATGAAATTCCATTTCGAGGCTTACAGCTCCGGTTAGTAACAAAAACCAATTTGAATAACTTAAAACCTCCAAAATTCACAACTTCCCAATAAAACTCCAAAACCAAACTCACAAAATGATCAAATATGACTCGGAACAACTACCGAGAAGGATAAAATGGCAATGGTTTCAAAAATTTTCAAAATGACCTTCGCGCCATTACAAATTTCTTCTTCTTCTTCTGCTTCTTCTTCTTCTTCTTCTTCTTCTTCTTCTTCTTCTTTCCGAGAAGTCAATCATTTACACAAAAATCCTATATTGCAAGTGTTCCTGTCTTTAATAACTTCTCATTCTCCTCCATTTTGCCTAACGTCAACTTGAGTATTTCATGATGTTTTGAATCCAGAGATCATGTCATATCTAAGATAACAATATCAATGTTAATTATACAAGAGGACTATATGTTATCATTCAACCATTGAAGTACTCAAAATATATTAATTTGTATTCTTTCAATTTTTTATACGTAACGTACAAAAATTCTTGGATTACATGGTTTTCATTGCATGTAATGCCTTGCACAATTATGCAAGTCTTTTATTAATACTTAAGCAGGACAACAAAAAGATCAAATCATAGAACATTTAATAGCAAAATTAACCACGTTGGACCACTGCGCATTCACTACACAAACTGATAATCTGCACATTCACAAAACAGGTAAACAAATTTACTCCATCATATGAGACTGAAGATAACTACCAATGCAACTTTTAATGTGATTATTCCAACTACATTAGAAAAGAAGCATAAAGATTGACACGCATTTTTAAATTCTACTAATCCATTAAAAAAAAGGCAATCTGGTCCACTAAAGCTCCTGCTATGCGTAGGGTCGGCCCGACCACTGAACCACTAAAACAGAAAGGAACTTTGAAATACACATATGCATTACATAAAAGCAAATCACCTAAAGTAAGCTAAAGACCAGAAAAATGAAAAACAATTCGACAAGTAATGCTGATTGATTGATCCTTTTCACAGATAGTCTATGTTGCTCGGAATCTTTAAAAGTGTCAGCGGGTGATTTGCCAAAAATTGGGTATTTTTGGAGAATCCGACATGGGTATGGCAGTGAAGGTAAAGAGTTCATGCAACTTAGCACATAGTAGACTCTTGAATTAATCTAGTAACTCATTAATGATTATGCACTGTGAGGATTCTTTTAACGTACATTCATCAATTAAAAAGGGATTGATAAACCCCAACCTGAGATCTTGATCAGATATTCACACCCACTATGGTATCCTCAAAAAGCTTCATTTTTTATGCATAAAGAACCTATTTAAATCTTAGTACCCATTATTCACTCTCATTCAATTTACATAAGCAATACAACTTTAAGGCAATTTCAGTAGGTAAAACTTGTTACCTAAAGATGAAATTTTGGAATATTGAAAATCTGTGAAAGCAGATCCTTATTGCGGGGAAAATGGAAATGGAATCGAAAATTCTGCCAACCCAGGGATGGCGGCTTTAGTTGAAGAAGGGAAAAGTGAGAGGCGCTAAAATGCAAACAACTTATGGCAGAAACAAACAAACGGTCAAGGTGGCGATTTCGCAACTTGACCATTTTGAATATACTAATATTCATTCCTACTGGTAAATACTCCTCCATTATATTTTAAGTTTAAAAAAATTCTTCACTTATATTCTTTTCTCAAAAATATCCCTCATCCTAACAAAAGTTCAAAAATACTCTTATTAATTTTCACCTTAAAAATACTCATCCGCCCAAATTTTAAAATTATTATTGAAAATATTCCTCTTTTATTAAAAATTCAACTTCAACTCATATTTAAATTTATCAAACTTTGAGTAGTCCAGATTCTTAATATATATATATAAAAAAAAATTATAATTGCAACTGAATTATCTCTTGAAACTGATAATTTATATTAATTATGTTAAATTGCTAACAAAAGCACAACTAATTTCTATACAAGCTTCGTAAGCTTAAAACTTTTGAAGAATTAGATCCTATTGAATTCGAGAAACTGATTGAAGGAGGAGACAATGATTATAACGAGGATGAATCAATATTCTCAATTAGAGATTGACTTTTTGGCATGTTTGCAAGTGAAATAACAATCTCTTTCGATATGAAAAGCTAGTTTCGGATCTAATATTCTAGGAGAAAACCTCTTGGGTCCCTAAATGGGGTTTCACGTGGACTGATTATGTGACGCTTTTTGTTCACATAATATGCATGGTGTTATTTATGTTAAAGAGAGAGGTACCTTTTTTTTTTTTGCAAAATTTTAAGGGGGAGTATTTTTGAACCAAAATATAACTGAGGGGAAAATTTGTTCCATTTTAATAGTTTGGGGGTATTTTTAACCCATTTTTGTTTCCGTCAGAGAGGGGTAAAAATATAATTGAGGAGCATTTTTGAGTCAAAACGTTATGATCGGGTATTTCTGCTCTATTTCAAATAGTTTAGGAGTACTTTTTTTTACCCTTTCTGTTATACCAAATATGACCGACTTTAAAAATAATTTAAAAATTGTTCGAAAATCGATGTGATGAATGAATGATAGAATGATTTTATGTATGATGGAATGTTTTATGCGGGATAGAATAACTTGTTACCGTGAATTTTGAAGAAGATATCATCATTATAGCCCAGATATCAGCCACTATATTGTTCAAGATTATCCCCGCTAAATATTTCCCGAACTCCCTAAATCGACCAAAAAACGTTTCTAGCTTTTCAGAATGATCCCTGAACAATTGAAATTTGCTCAAATTTCACAGATTTTTTTTTTAAGATTTTAAATTTAAAAAGTGATTGGAAAAAAATGCATATTTCGTCAAGATAATTATTTCAAAATTGTTCCTGATTTGACAAATAATTTATGAAAAGGCCGGATAAAATTGGGTGTCAACAGCTGTCCCTTTCTTTGAATGCGATCGATGAAAGAGATCGTGGACAAAGAAACCTGACTAGCCCAATTTTGGCCTATCGCGAAGCTTGGAATTGAGACTTAAGGAATGGATGTTGGAATGCAGCCGAGTATTCAAAGTTGAGCCCGCCTACATATCCTTTGGACTCAGGAATCAGGCTGCCTGTAGTTCGACTCAATCGGTAGAAGAGGAAATTCCTTATGCGGAATGACCTCGGATTGGAAAATTACCTTCGACGAGAGTTGAGATTGTCCGAAGGCGAAACTGAAAATGAAATAATCGACTCACAGAAATTCCCACATGCCTTCTGATAGGAGTGTGGTTAGATGGTGGTGGCAGTTGGTTCCAGCTCGTGTCTGAAAGGTTTGATGCCCCTTCTCAGACTATGTCCCAGTTTGCTGCTAAGAAAAAGTTTCACGTTGTGCTGCGTCCTACTTGATGACGTCCACACCTGTAGTTTATTTGAGAGTTCATCCTTTCGGATGCTTCTCGACATGACTAAAACAAAACGTCAGTGTAATCAGAAATTGATTAGAGACGACAGCAAAAATTGTGAGACTTATTATCATGCATTGCGGAGCATCATGCATTGCGGAGCGCCATTGCATTACGGAGCGAACTGTGAGGCTTAATATCTGCATACGGAGCGAACTGTGAGGCTTAATATCTGCATACGGAGCGAACT
>JAOTQR010129533.1:0-22369 GCA_025774065.1 Solanum ossicruentum | reverse complement strand
AGAATTGTTCAGGTGTGTTTGTATCAATAATAGTGCCTAATCGGCACTAGTCACGGTCCCGGGGTCGGGCCGTGACAGAGAGTGTAGTACACACACCATGGTAAGAGTGTAATAAAAGATAAAGGTGTATTTCTCAAACTTAAGTGATAGTTTAGGTATTAAACTCAAAAAAATATGATAGTTTTGGTGTATTTTTAACACTTATCTCTAAAATTAATAAAATACTTTTAAGTTATTAAGTTGTTTATGCTGTTTTTTCTCGTAAACAAATGACGTGATGAAAAAAATACTAAAAGTTGATGGGATAAAGGGAAGACTTGTAATAAAAAAAGCAGAATGGGAGAAAGTAAAGAGTAAAAGGGGAGGGATATGGACAAAGGAAACACCTATTGAGTTTTGGTGAACGGGCAACATTAGTGGCTTTTGAGTTTCTTCAACAGAAAGTCAATGGATTTTCTTACGTAAACATTAAAATTGTCAACTTAAAATGGCAAAAAAATATATATTTAAAAAGTTAAAAAATTAGTAGCCTAGTTTTAGGGATTACCATGTGACACGACCCAAAGTTTGGGTGTGATGGCACTCACCTAACCCATCAAGGCGAGTCAGCCCAAAACTTAAATAAGTCAACATAACAATAAAAGTGGAAGATAAACAGTCTAAATAAGATAGATAAGCATAGGAAATCAAAACTACAACCTTCCCAGAACTAGTGTCACATGTACAAGCCTCTAATGATAAAATACTCAAATAAAATATAAGACTCAATGTCTAGTCCTCAAATAGGACAAAACATAAGAAGGAATCCTCAAAGGCCTATTCAAGGTACAAACAGCTACGTCACAAGTGATCCAGAAGCTTGATCCTATAACCGGGAAGATCTATCAAATCGAACTGAGCTCACAACCTACAAAATGTAGCAAGGGGTGAGCACCAAACAACACGGTACTTAGCAAATGGATCTAACCTAGAGTAAAGCAATGAAGAACACAAGTACTCGTTAACTCCCAACCACAAACTACCGAACTATAACCCTGCACTCTGAAAAATAACAACACACTAATACATATATATAAGAGCATATAATAGAATAATATCTCAAAATATAAAACTGAATTCGAGAGTCAAGTGGCACAATAGTTTATCAATATCATAAACATTTACAATATCCACATAATCCACTCTTCACAATAGTATCCACATAATCCACTCTTCACAATATACAATGTTCAAGTTTTCAATATATATCACAATCTTTCAATAGTTTAATCTTAATAATATACAAGTTCCAAAGCTTTCACAGTCTCACACGTAATATTCAACAATATCAAATAAAGAATCATATAAGATGGAGGGAATGTAATGAAATGTAAACAATGCAATGCAATATCAAGTAATCATGATGCATGTCGGTCCTATGATACACATCCGCTGATAACCTCTGACCAGAACCCATGAGAGCGACGCATGGACCATGTATCTGCCAAAATCATTTTCCTTTGGCAATTACTTTCATATATAGCCAGAATCATTTTCCTTTGGCTTTTTATTTCTTTTCTTTCATTTTTTTCACTAGCCATGTAACGACCCACTAAGTCGTTTTGAGATATAGAGTTTCATGTGTTATTGAAGATTATCTCGTATATTTTAAAGGGACTTTTCATACCATTCAATAACTTCATTATTTAGTTATGGAATAATTTTAGATAATAATATAGTTAATACCCTATATTATCTATCTCATACTTATTTAAAATAGATAATTTGGACTATTTGATAACTACGAGTAATTAGTTGAGGGGTGAATTCTTAAATATCTAGGATAAAATAAGAGTTAATGGAAGTTGTAGCATTATGGTTGGATATTATAGGTATAAAGTTAATAAATTATACTTGTTGATTAAGTTTGGCAGTAACCATTTGGTGTTCCAAGTTTCTTCATGCAGATTTTTATCAAATATTTTTTTAAATAAGTTTATTTTGTTATCACATTATTATTATCTAAGCTTGATAAGTTGAGATTAGTAATTAAATATTAGGTGCATTACGTTATGTGGATAACCATTAAAGTTAGGTTCATTGGAGGAATTAAGACTTAACCCTAAGTTTGAAATTTTGGAAGTTAGTTATTGAATAGTCCAAAGTACCTATTTTAAATAACTATGGGATAAATAATATAGGGTATTAACTAAATTATTATGTAAAATAATTCCTTAACTAAATAACAAAGTTATTGAATGGTCCGAAAAGTCTCTTTAAAATTTTTGAGATAAATCTTTTATAACACCAATTTACCCGCCGTTCGTCCTTGAATAGTTAAGAGGAGAAGGAGGAAGAATGACCGACGTTACCATAAGCCTGAGTTATGATCTTCTAAAGTTGGTGTTCATCTCTTCATTTAAACTCCTCCATAGAATCATCCATCAAGATCAACAACTAAGAACTGAACTTTTGAATCAAATTTTTGTAGATTTACAATCAAAAATAATTCTCAAGTCACAGGCTAACTCATGAACCAAATCAGGACTAAAAATCACTCGATTATAACACAACCATTTAGACAAATCTTTTCTCACATAATCACAATAAAATCTTCTACCAATAATATCAATTACATCAGAAATGAGTTTGAGCTAACCACCCCTCACTTATAACATAAAAATCATCACAGATCTTGTCAAGATTTCATTTTTACAATCAAATTATATTGCTTCTACTCTAGCAATATTACCACGAATCATTATAAAACTAAAAGAATGGTAAACCAAAACAATTTAGAAAATTCCTTAAAGCCACACACTGATTTCTTTTCTTCAACAAAGATAAGCTAGGATAAGATCTTATGCAGATAAACAATTCACTCATAATATAAGCATTAAGCAATGGCCACAGTTTTCTACAATGTATTTATGAGATCCAAGATTGCATACATTTCAATAACCAACATCTGCCAAAATCCATAAATACTCAAATCAACTTCATTTACTCCTCTTCCACAAATAGTGTCATATGTCAAGCTCTTTAAATTTTAAAGTGTGAAGTGACAAAGTAAATTCATTCAAAGAAATTCTAGAAATAACATAGTGCTTATTACAACAAAGCAAAAGACCAAAACTTTCAGCTAAGATAAGCTGATATCTTGATAAAGATAAACAACATACTCATAACATAAGCAGTGACAACAAACACAATCCCAGCTAATGCAAAAGGGACCTTGACACTCTTTTCTGTATTTTTATCAAGTGCCAAATCCAAAAGCACAATCCCAATACCACCAAGTACAAACATGAACCCAGAAGAGAGACCTTCAATATAATAAGATGAATCTTAAGAATGTCGGACATCTATAAGTATTCGTGGTAGCTCTTCTATAAATTTTATGATCAAGATAATACTTGTAGAATTACTGAAAAACTTCAATTTCAAAATCCTTACACTATTCAATATATCTGATTTTTAATCCTTAACTAACTTGCCCACCGATCATATTCTTTGACCAATAACTCATGATTCTTTTCATACCCTAAACGAAAACTTTACGGTAACACCCTTCTTTAAGTTCTTTAATGGCTAAAAGTAACTAACTTTACAATCCAAATCATGCCAGTCCTTTATGAAAATTTCAATCTAATAAATTCCAATCTCAAAAATCATAACACTTATCTCCATATTCAAGCCATATGTATATAGATTTTTTCCTCAAATACTACCCATTAATTTTCTAACCCAGATCAATGATACATAATATTATCACTAAACCAAAGCAAAACAAATGGAACCATGTTTCTCTAAATCTATTCTCCTCTTTCTTGGAAGATACATCTTTAACCTTTACCATCAAAGTGAATGTCTTTGTTCTTTATCTCTAAAAGCTAACTTACATCTCACTAATACTATGTCATGCCCTGGGAGGGTGCCCTTGGCGTAGCTGGCACTCGGAGACTATCACTAGCCCCCGAGAGAACCACTGGGCCTCATCATCATATCAAACTCAACAACGGAAGAATAACTCATTGAATAAGCATCAAATATGAGAACATAGATATACATATAGAAATAACTCTACTGTATCATAGTATCAATGAAAGTAGTTTAGATATAGAGACTTATTCAAAACCATCACACAAATATCTATGAAGCCTCTATCTATCAGTCTAGAAATGTGCCATGACAGGCCATGGGCACCTTAACCAAACAAAGAAAAGTACTTAAAATAATGAAAGATAAAAGGGCTCCTCTGAGATACTAGGAGGACTCACTAAGCTCGAGGGATGTACTGATCCGGACCTCAATAATGTACGTGCTGAAGCTCTTTATCTGTTGTATCTCCATCATAAAATGATGTAGGCCCATAATGGATGTCAGTACAAAGAATATACTGGTATGTAAAATGGCTAAAGAAAATAAGGCTCAACTTATTCATCTCAAATCAACAACTCAGGTTCAACTCAATATATGCATATTTGAAGTAAATGATGCTTTATAAATATGTATATGATAAATAGACTCATTTTGAAATATCATGCTCAATCAATGTTTCTTGGGAGTTTCTCTTAACCAACATACTTCCCACCACCTATAATTAGATGATAGACAACAAATATGGTATCGTTGCCATGCCCGTCCTTAATGTGCCATGGAAAAGGACGCACAACTCTCCCCCGTGGATCCATAAGGGGGTTTCCACTTGCGGGACAAGAGTCACCAGTATTATGTTGAAACGACTGTCCTATACTGGTATTTCTAGGGTGCTCTTGAATCACCCAACTCGGTGCTCAATACTCCTTCAAAGACTAGAATATGCTCAACTTATCAATTAACTCATCATCATCATCATAGCTCAACTCATCATCAACTCATAACTCAACTCAATAATTCAATCAATTACTGCAAATGATTAACCCAGCTTAGACACAAATGGTCATTCAAACTTATTTAATCAATTCATCATACAATACAATCAAGACATCATATATCATAAGGTATGTTACTTAATGCAACATATTCCTCATGCTCATGTATATTAAAGTTACTCAACTCAATGTGCATCAATCGACTTAGCTCAAACTGGTGAATTTACCCAACTCAATATGCTCAATTCAGGTGTAAAATTCCATGGAAACAGGCAAATTAGGGTTCATACTATCAAGAATGAAAAGGCATGTAAACATTCCACATTCATGCTCATGAAAACATAGGAATTACCTCATGTAATATAATGTAAAATAAGACCCCATGATGATTACAAAAATAGAGTACTAAAAATAGAAGAAATTTCTCAAAAATCTCAACTCTCCTCAAATCTTGACTCAAGATAATGGAAAAGGCTGTGTGAAGAAAGAAAACCACACTTTGGTAAGCCTTACATACCTGGGAGTGTAGAATCTTGAAGTATCTTGGAAGAAATTGGAAGATTTCTCAAGTTCTCCTTCAAATCCTAGCCCCTCTTCATCTCTTGAAATTCCCTTCAATGCCTTAGAAAGGATATTTCAACATCAAAGAGGCCATCTGATATGTTTTAGGGGATAATTTAGATATAAAAACATCGACACTAGGCTTAGCAATGGTGGGAAAGGTCCAAAATAACCTTCATTGAAAAGCTAATAAAAGCGGCCTATGAGCCACCCTACAACTCATAGTGGGTCCTATGACTCATAGGAACCCTCTCATAAACTTTTGACCCAATTTTTTGGAGTCTCTGGAACTTGCTATGATCTCACACTATGACTCGTAGCCCATGCTACGAATCATAGAAGGTGGTCGTAATGTCTGGGGTTGAAATCTGCAGCTTCCTGAAGCTTTCTATGAGTTGCAGATATGAGTCATAGTCTAATCTACAACTCTTAATAGGGTCCAGTAGGTGCAACTCTACACTAATAGTCTTTAGTAAAATGGCCATAACTTTTGACTCTGAACTTGGAATAAGGTGAAGCTAGTTGCATTGGAAAGCTAACTCAAAGGACTTTCATTTGGTGTGTAGTGGGTCATCAAGTTCTTTGTGTGCTAAAAGTTATGAGCATTTAAAGTTGACCCTAGCATAATCAAACACTCAAAACTCAATTTATAGGAAAGTCTTGGACTCGTATAAGTGCTAGAGGTCTCTTATGACTCTAATACACTTCCCACATATAAGAATGAGGCTTTAAACATAGTACATATGAGGGTAGAGTTATAAGGTGCCACAATATCTCCCCCTTGGGATCATTCATCCTCGAACAATGAGTAACTAAAGATTTGGGCAACGCACGAATTTACTTTTGGACTCTAACATTCAACCAGCTCTCTACTCACTCATGCAATCAAAAAAGGAAGAAGTTTAGCAAGTAAACAATTATACAATCAATGTATCACCAACAATCCTCACTCGGACTCTAGAACCCTATCATATAAACAACAAAAGGTAGACTCAAGGAATACGAAGTTCTAGAATTTAGAGGAAGAATACTTACTATCAACTCTCTCATCATCAATAGACTAGAATAAGTGAGGGTATTTGGCCTTCATATCCTCCTCCGCTTCCCAAGTAATTTTTTCTACAAATTGGTTCCCCCATAATACTTTGATGGATACAATCTCTTTGTTTCTCAATTTTCGAACTTGACGATCAAGGATTTGGAAAGGGATCTCCTCATAACTCAAACTGTCTCTCACACCATTTCTCTCGACAAGCACTACCAATTGTGGATCTCCCAAACACTTCTTCAGCATAGATTTGTGGAAGAACGGGTGGATGACCTCTAACTCTAGTGGTAGTTCTAACTCGTAAGCCATATTGCCCACTCACTTTATGATCTGATAAGGGCCAATGTACCTCGGACTCAACTTTCCTTTCTTTCCAAACCTCATCACACCCTTCATGAGCAACACTTTCAAATACACCCAATCATTGACCTTAAACTCTAAGTCTCTTCTTCTGACTCTATGCAGCCCTCAACCTCTCTCGAATGATTTTCACTTTTCCCATAGCTTGGTGAATCAAGTTCGGACTAATCAACTCTGCTTCACCTACTTCAAACCATCAAATTGGTGACCTACACCTCCTACCATAAAGTGCCTCATATGGGGCTAGCTGAATGCTCGAGTGGAAGCTATTGTTGTAAGCAAATTCTATCAAAGGCCAGTGTTCATCCCAGTTACCCTTAAAATCAATGATGCAAGCTCTCAACATATCTTCTAATGTCTGAATAGTATGTTCTGCCAAGCCATCTGTCTGAGGGTGGAAAGCTGTGCTAAGGAGCACCTTCATACCCAAACCCTTCTGAAATGACTTCCAAAATTGGGCGGTGAATTGAGCTCCTCTATCTGAGATAATGGACAAAGGGACCCCATGCAACCTAACAATCTCCCTTATATACAACCATACATAGTCTTCTGTAGTGTCCATCGTCTTGACCACTATGAGGTGAGCTAACTTAGTCATCTGATCAACTATCACTCATATAGAGTCATGCTATCTACGAGACCTTGGTAAATCAGTAATAAAGTCCATATTGACCATCTCCCATTTTTATTATGTAATCTCAAAGTTATGAGCTACTCCACATGGTCTTTGGTGTTCTACTTTAACTTGTTGATAGTTTGGACACTTAGAAACAAACTCGGCAATGTCTCTCTTCATTTTGGACCCTAAGTGGATGGAATATCTTGAATTGTGGGCCTCTTCCAAGATCCTCTCTCGAACCCCCTCAACATTTGGAACACACAATCTATGTTGACACCTCAACACTGCATCTTCCCCTTTGGTGAAAGCTAACACCTTCTACTTATGCACATCATCCTTCAACTGTAATAGGACTGGATCTCGATCTTATTTCTCTTTCACCTCTACTACTAGGGATGATGTAGACCCGTTGCATACGTGAACTCCTCCTTTGCCTGACTCATCTAGTTGGACTCTAGTCGTGCTAGTCTATGAACCTCCTTGGCTAATTCCCTCTTCTCCTCCTCCACATGGGTAGTACTTCCCATGGATAATCTGCTAAGAGCATCAGCAACCACATTAGCTTTACCTGGGTGGTAGAGAATGCTCATATCATAGTCCTTAAGTTACTCAAGCCATGTCCTCTACCTTAACTTAAGCTATTTCTAGGTGAAGACACATTGCAGGCTCTTGTGGTGTGTGAATACATCCACATGTGCCCCATATAAATAGTTGCACAATAATTTGTGAGCAAACTCTACTGCTGCCAACTACAAATCATGAGTGAGGTAATTCTTCTCATGCACCTTAAGTTGTCTCGAAGCATAGGAAACAACTTTCCCCTTCTGGATCAACACATATCCCAATCCTACCCTCAAAGCATCACAACAAGTCACAAACATATCCGCCCCTTCAGGCAAGGTCAACACTGGTGTAGTGGTTAACCTCATCTTTAGCTCTTGGAAACTCCTCTCACACTCGTCAGACCATTGAAACTTGACCTTCTTCTGAGTCAATTTGGTCAATGGTGCGGATATGGAAGAAAATCCCTCAACAAATCTATGATAGTAGCCAACTAATCCCAGAAAACTTCTTATCTCGATTGGTGAGGTTAGCCTTGGCCAATTCTTGATTGCCTCGATCTTTTGAGTATCCACTCGGATTTCATCTCTAAAAATCACATGACCTAAGAAAGCCACAAATTTGAGCCAAATGTCACACTTAGAAAACTTCGTATATCACTCATTTTCTCGGAATGTCCGCAAAGTGATCCTAAGGTGATTAGCATGTTCCTTCTTATCTCTGGAGTACACCAAAATGTCATTAATAAATATAATCACGAACATGTCGAGATACAGTCGGAGTACTCTGTTTATCAAATCCATAAAAGCAACGGGTGTATTCGTCAGGCCAAAAAACATCACTAAGATCTCAAAGTGACCATTCCGTGTTCAAAAAGTTGTCTTCGAGATGTCACATTCTCTCACATTCAACTGATGATAGCTTGATATGAGGTCTACTCTAGAGAAAATAGTGGCACCCTGAAGTTGGTCGAACAAGTCATCAATTATTGGAAGGGGATACTTATTCTTAATAGTCACCTTATTTAACTTCTAGTAGTCAATGCACATTCTCAAGGAACCATCCTTCTTTCGCGTGAATAGGACTGGAGCACCCTAAGGAGAGGCACTTTGTCTTATGAATCCTTTCTCTAACAAGTCCCTCAGCCGCTCTTTCAACTCCGCAGGGGACATTCTATATGGTGGAATAGAGATAGGCTAGGTGTCAGGAAGAACATCAATCCTGAAGGCGATTTCGCGATCAGAAGGGACTCTAAGCAGATCCTCAGGTAACACATTAGGAAACTCGTTCACAATCGGAAAAGACTCAAGGGAAGAGGGCTCAACATTATCGGAATTGACTCACATGAGGTGATATATACATCCTTTCGAGATCAATTTTCAGTCCTTTAGATAAGAAATAAACTTACACTTTGGCGTAATTGAATCTTCCCTCCACTCAATAGTAGGCTCATTCAGAAACTGGAATTTGACAGTCCGAGTTCGGCAATCAACAGAAGCATAGCAGGCGTGAATCCAAATCTATACCAAGGATCACATCGAAATCAATAATCTCTAACTCAATCAAATCAACGAGAGTATCCCTATGATATATAGACACCACACAATCTCTATAGATCCTCTCAGCTCGAATAAAATCACCAACAAGAGTACAAACAAAAAATGTCTCAAGCAAACACTCAGGATAAATCTCAAATCTACTCGCCACATATGGCATCACAAAAGAGCATGTTGCACATGGATCTAGTAAAGCATAACATGGAAAGGTAGAGACTCGAAGCATACCTGTCACAATATCTGGTGCAACCTCCTAATCCTACTGGTTCCCCATAGCATATAATCAGTTTGGTCTTCCGTCCGCTCCATGTGTAGCACCTCTCTAGTTACCCCTCACTGGTGGTGCTGTGGTAGAAGTTTGGGACTTATAACCCCATATCAGACACTCCCTCTAGAAGTGACCCAGTTGACCACCATATAAAGCATCCAATCCACCCTTACACTATCCCAGATGCATCCTACCACTTTTCCCACAAGATGGCTTCCCTTTGGATCCAAGGGTCGTACTAGCTTGAGACTATGCCTTTTGTTCCCTACAACTTGGCTGACCTTGGGACTTTTGATGTCTAGGAGTTGGTGCACTAGCTGAAGATGGTGCATAGCTAGAAGACCTCTTCTAGAAATAGGACTTATCTCCCTTATTCTGCTTACTCTGACAGAAATCAGGCCCTACTGATCTGGCCGTTTTACTCAGATACTCCTCCCTATCCTTTTTCTTATCCTCCCCAGTCTGTTGGGCATAGACCGTCATCCTAGAAATGTCCATACCCGGGATCAACAACGCCGCCTTACACTCTCTCTTCACGTGTTTACCCAACCCAGATATGAATTTCCTTTTCTTCACCCTCATATTACGAACCACCACCTGGATGGCTAGATAAATTTTAGGCTATACTCTTTGACCATCATCCCCTCTTGTTTTAGATTCACAAACTTCTCACCTTTGCCTCTCTTAACTTTGAGGAAAGAAGTGATCGAGAAAGGCACTCTCAAACTCATCCTAAACAGTAGGCTCAGCATCGTCAGCTCGACTCTCTTCACACTGATTGTATCAAACATAGGTCACATCCTTGAGTTGGTAGACATCAAGCTCAACTCCTTCAATCTCAGCGGTATGCATAGTTTTCAGCACCTTCCATATCTCATCAATGAAATTTTGCGGATCCTCCACAACCTTAGGCACAGTATAGACCGGTGGGTTCATCCTCGGAAAATATCTCAATCTAAAGGTAGCTATAGGCTCATGAGAACAAGAGCTAGGGGTTGGTGAACCCTGATTCCCACTCTGAGCAACTACTAACTGGGTAAGCATAGCTATGGCTCCTTGAAATTTGGCCTCTGAGGTAGGAGCAGGTGGAGCAGTAGGTGTCAACAAACACCAGTTGTCCTGGGAGGTTGGCCTCGGCCCCTCATTTCCATTTGAGGAGGCACCTATACAGTTGGGTTCTCGGTAGTGCTAGTTAAGGAATTTCTCTGGGTTACTGTGTGTTTTGGAGGCATGATCTACAATCGCATAACGCACTAGTCAGAAAAGAAATTTATAGAGTTTTTAACTCTATGGCATGGATTTAGATCACAAGAAAGGGTAACAGTTCATAATTTCCTATAGCTTCTTATTTATGAATTGTGGTGCACAACACACACATAGACAAGACTCTGCTAGACACGGCTTCACAGACTTCCTAGGACTCTTGACCTCTTTGCTCTGATACCAAGTTTGTCATGCCTCGGGAGGGTACCCTTGGCGTGGCTGGCACTCGAGAGTATTGCTAGCCCCCAGAGAACCAGTTGGCCTCATCATCACATCAAACGTAACAGCGGAAGAATAACCCACTGAATAAGAATCAAATATGAGCATATAGATATACATATAGAAATAACTGTACTATATCAGAGTATCAATGAAAGTAGTTTAGATACAAAGACTTATCCAAAACCGCCACTTAAATGTCTATGAAGCATCTACCTATCAGTCTAAAAATATGCCATAACAGGCCATGGGCACCTTAACCAAACAATGAAAAGTACTAAAAATAATGAAAGATAAAAGGGCTCCTCCGCGATACTAGGAGGGCTCACCAAGCTCAAGGGATGTACTGATTCAGACCTCAATGATGCGCTTGTTAAAGCTCTCTATCTGTTGTATCTACATTATAAAATGATGCAAGCCCAAAATAAACATCAGTACATAGAATATACTGGTACGTAAAATGGCTCAAGAAAATAAGGCTCAACTTATTCATCTCAACTCAACAACTTAGGTTCAACTCAATGTATGCACATTTGAAGTAAATCATGCTTTATAAATATGTATATTATAAATAGACTCATTTTGAAATATCATGCTCAAACAATGTTGGATGGGAGTTTCTCTTAACCGACATACCTCCCACCACCTATAATCAGATGATCGACAACGAATATGGCGTTGCATTGCCCGTCCTTAACGTGCCATGGAAAAGGACGCATCAACTCTCCCTATGGATCCATAAAGGGGTGTCCACTTGCGGGATAAGAGTCGTCAGTATTATGCTAAAACGACTGTCCTACACTGGCAATGTAGTTCTACGGTGCACCTCAATCACCCAACTCGGTGCTCAATACTCCTCCCAAGACTAAAATATGCTCAATTTATCAATTAACTCATCATCATCATCATAACTCAACTCATCATCATCTCATCATTAACTCATAACTCAACTCAATACTTTGATCAATCAATGCAAATGATTAACCTATCTTAGACTAAAATGGACATTCAGACATTTAATTAACATGTCATGCAATACAATCAACACATCATATATCATAAGGTATGTAACTCAATGCAACATATTCCTCATGCTCATGTACACTCAAGTTACTCAACTCGATGTGCATCAATCGAATCAACTTAATATGGTCAATTTACCCAGCTAAATATGCTCAATTTATGCATAAAATTCCATGGAAACATGTAAATTAGGGTTCATACTATCAAGAATGAAAAGACATGTAAACATCCCACATTCATGCTCATGAAAACATACGAATTACCTCATGTAATATAATGTAAAATAAGACCTCATGATGATTACAAATATAGAGTATTAAAAATAGAAGAAATTTCTCAAAAATCTCAACTCTCCTCAAATCTTGACTCATGATAATGGAAAAGGGTGTGTGAAGAAAGGAATCCACACGTTGGTAAGCCTTACATACCTAGGGGCATAGAATCTTGAAGTATCTTGGAAGGAATATGAAGATTTCTCAAGTTCTCCTTCAAACCCTAGCCCCTCTTCCTCTCTCGAAATTCTCTTCAATACCTTAGAGAGGATATTTCAACACCAAAGAGGCCATTTGATATATTTTGGGGCTAATTTAGGTATTAAAACATCAACCCTGGGCTTAGGAATGGTGGGAAAGGTCCCCAATAAACTTCATCAAAAAGTTTTCAAAAGCAGCCTATGGGCCACCCTACGACTCGTAGGAACCCTCTCATAAACTTTTAGCCCAATTTTTTGGAGTCTCTAAAACTTGCTACGAGCCCACACTATGACGCGTAGCCCATGCTACGACTCATAGAAGGTGGTCATAATGTCTGGGGCTGATATCTGCACCTTTTGACGTTTTCTACGAGTTGTAGATACAAGTCATAGTCCAAATTATGACTCTTAACTGGGTTTTGTAGTTGCAACTTTGCGCTGACAGTCTTCAGTAAAATGGTCATAACTTTTCACTTCAAACTTAGAATTAGGTGAAACAGTTGCATTCTAAAGCTAACTCAAAGGGATTTCATTTGGTATGTCATGGGTCATCCAGTTCTTTGTGTGCTAAAATTTATGAGCATTCAAAGTTGACCTCAGCATAATCCAACACTAAAAACTCAATTTATAGGAAAGTCTTGAACTCATCTAAATGTTAAAGGTCTCTTATGACTCTAATACACTTCCCACATATAAGAATGAGGCTTGAAACATAGGTACATATGAGGGTAGAGTTATGAGGTGATACATTCTATTTATTTTTTTAAACTCTACCTCTTTTAATTCTATTCGAGTAGTGTCTCCACACATTCTACATTTTTTTATACAATAATGATACTCATCAATTAATAGTAATTCATAACTTAAAGATCCACAAGTCATATTACACCGAATTCATTTAATAAAAAATTCTTATCATTCGATTGCATCCTGATCATAATCCATTATGAATTCGTACTACTATTATGCTCAGCAGCCATTGCCGTCAGTTTGAAGTCAACCTTATCATCGGCATGATACTCTAAACCCAGTTATATGAATAGAATTTAAAGAACTAACCCAATTTTTATACACACTCTCCTTCAAAAATCCTCCATTGCTTCCCCTTCCCCCCCCCCCCAAGTTACTTGTCAGGACTTTATTTATCCTAAGCCTATCATCCTAATATTGATCCACTCCCTTGGAGCTTATTATAAAATTAGAAATCCTCATTTAAAATCCTTGAGATACATTTTACCGCCTACCCACTAGTTGTACCAAAGATCCATCACTAGAATGCATCATACTTACTAAGAAAGCAATACCCAAATAGCCCATGTGATCGCAGACTCGAAGAGTTTTTACAATAATAGCACCATATACCTCTGCCCCTGGTCTTCTAAGGAAAGCATAATAGTGGGTCTATCACCCATCTGGCCATTGCCCCTATCGAGCTATGCTCCAATAGTTTCAAATTGGCTTAACACCCTGGTTGTACTATAATGAGAGGCTCTTTATTATTTATAGCTAGCCCTTTTTGACTAAAATCTTAAGGGTAATAAAGAGGTTATATCAATCCAATCTACGCTGACAACTCACATATACTATCTAGATACCCATAATAAATCATAAACTTAAAGTCTCGCATAATTATATACTATCGTGGATATACATCTTAGGTCTTCTCCGTATTAAATCACTTAGCCTCAATTCACTGTTTTCCTCTAAGGGTCACATTGACCATACTCATAAAATCACACTTCTTTCAAGTCAACATCTTAATTTATTGCTTATACTATGTCAAGCCTACTAGAGCAATTCTCCAACTAATAGTATCACTCTCATCATGCTATCCCCTTTTTCATATTGCTCACCTAAAATTTGGGCTTAAGGTCTACTGCTAAACATATACATCCATACTCTTTAGATACTATATTAACTCTACACTTCAGATAAAGTCAAAAAAATATTAAACCACTAAATCTCCTGATAATAAATCAACCTTAATCTGACAATGAATCTAAGTATAGTCTATCATCACACTCTCTTTCATAAGTTAGGTAGTATCAATCTTATCCATTATACCTCCTTACCTAGCTAAGTTCATAACTCTATAAATCTCATGTGACTCTTTTTTCAAAAGCATGAGTCTAGTTTAGTTCTACCACCTTATGACCTTTGCTCTTCTATTCAACACCTACAATACAATGGCATGTCAACATCAACTCCATTCTTATTTGAGTGTACTCCATCTCATACTAACTAACAAATTTTTCTCTAACTTCTATCCTGAAAGTTAGATGATACTTGCTACTTTTTAACCAAAACTCATAAGGGACTTGGCTTATCACCCCATTTCTTAGCTTATCCTCACATGCCTCTTAACACCTACTTTAGTCATCTACTAATCTCACTCTACATGGTTTGTATATCTTTGTAACTCTAGTATTATTTTATCAATTATGGTTTACAAAATCCTTCAATTGCATTCCCTCAGGGGGATCAAATACCATTAAGTATTCATAAGCATAACTTAACTACCCTCTCAAGGATAATATCGGACAAATGATTTGGAGAATAGAGTTTGAAAGTACATCATATCTGTCTCTAGCTCAAATGCACAATTCATAAGCATAAGATGCATTATTTCGGATCAATAAACTTAAGCATGCTAGTTGGCTCCTCTCAAGCTTGATGCAGTCTCTTTTCTTTCTGAATACTTTACCTGAAGGTGACTCATTACAAACCATAAGCATCCTCATATTTAATATCTCTAAAGATCAAGAGTTTCAACTTTAAGATCTTAGCGAAGAGATTGTGTTAGACACTAATCATCAAGCTTATATTCAATCGAGAAAATATGTTTGTTTCTACGGATGCATCTATATGAGGAGCTACAACAACCGCATGTTGCAACCATTGTGAAAGACAGAGGAAGATCAGATATCAATTGGTATCACCTAGATACCAATTGGATTCAAGTAATATCACAAAAGAAATAAAGAAGGGAGTTTTCCTAAGGTCCTATAGCCTCTTGAAGAAAAGTAAAGGCGCCCCCTTACCGTTTCACAAGACTCTACTAGACCTATCCTTGTGTGATGAGATAAATAAACCTAAAGCTCTGATACTAAATTTGTCACGACCAAAAATGGATCGTGAATGGCATCCATACCTAACCTCTTAAGTGGGCGAACCAATGATACAATCTCAACCTATATTAGCAGTTTAACTTATAAAATACAAAATAAATGGAAGATCAACTTATAAAGAAAGAATAACAAAACCTATAATTTCTATTAAATAATGTTTCCCAAAATCTGAATGTTATCACATCAAGGACACTAATTTTAAAATACTAAGTCTAAGAATATCAACACCAAAATGAATGAATAAAATAGTTTAGGTCTGAATGCAAAGGATATTATATCATAACTTACAGAATCCAACATGAGCTAGAAGGTTAGCTCACCCTGAAATCAGATATACCGACAACTGCTAGAGCTGACGGTGAGTCGAAGTCGATGAAACGCTCGCTACACTCCACTAAAGTAAAACAAAGAAAAATATAAGTAGGAGTCAGTACGAGCTACATGTAATAAGTAGATATCGTTGACCGACTCAAAATAGAAATTAATATGCATAAACTAATAGCAGGAAAACAACCATAACACTTAACAGATACCAACGACAAGAACAAGTACACAACCAATCAACTATATAAATAATACGCATGAGGACTCAGGCCTCCACATCACACTTCTTTTGGAGATAATTTCTTCGAAATTGAGTATATTAAATTATTTTAACATGTTTTCCTATATTATTATCATGTCAAAATATGGCACCTGATCCAATATATATATGTGTCAGAATGTGACACCCGATTTTATAATATATATGTGTTGGAATGTGGCATCATATTCTATAACTACGAGTAATTAATTGAGGGGTGAATTCTTAAATATCTAGGATGAAACAAGAGTTAATGGAAGTTGAAGCATTATGATTGGATATTATAGGTCTAAAGTTAGTAAATTATACTTATTGATTAAGTTTGGGAGTAACCACTTAATGTTCCAAGTTTCTGCATGAAGAATTTTATCAAATATTTTTTATATAAGTTTATTTTGTTATCACATTATTATTATCTAATTTTGGTAAGTTGAGATTAGTAATTAGATATTAGGTGTATTACATTATGTGAATAAGCATTAAAGTTAGGTTCTTCGTAGGAATTAAGACTTAACCCTAAGTTTGAAATTTTGGAAGTTGGTTATTGAATTAGGTGAATTTTTAGGTATAGGCTAGACATATAGCAATATGGGTGTCTATGGACTCGTTTTATTATGAATGTTATATATTTGATAGATTTAAAAGGTTTTGATACATTGAGGAAGGAAAGAGCAGTGGTGAACAAGTTCGGCTTTGATTCTTTGGTTTGATGTAGGTTATGGTTTGTTCCATCTAATAGAGAGACTCTTAATAGCAATTAATAGTATTTGAGTAAAGCTATGATATTTTATATGCACTTAATTATTGTGCTTTGGTTGAATGATATATTGTTGTGATTGGTCTGCAATCCCAAGACCAGGAAACCCATAATCCTTAACTTGATCTCTCAAAGTAATGCCTTGAATAAAGAAGGTTTGATGAAACATTGGTAATGAAGTGAGAAATAATGATAAAGAATAATTAATTATATATATAGGATGGGGTGTCACGTTTTGACACATATATATTATATGATCGGGTGTCACATTCTGACATATATATATTATAGGATCGGGTGTCACGTTCCGTTACATATATATTATAGGATCGGGTAGTCAGTTTTGACACAAATATATTATAGGATCGGATGTCATATTTCAACACATATATATATTACAGGATCAGGTGTCAGGTTCTGACACATATATATATTGGATCGGGTGACACGTTAGCACGATAATAATAAAGGAAAACATGTTTAAATAGTTTAATATACTCAATTTCAAGAACCTATCTCCCAAAAGAAGTGTGATATGGAGGCTTGAGTCCTCATGTGTATCATTGATATTATTGATTGTTTGTGTACTTGTATTTGCCATTGCTACCTATTAAGTGTTATTGTTGACTTCTTGCTATTATTTTATGCATATTAATTTCTATTTTGAGTCGTCCGATGATGCCTACTCAGTACATATGGCTCGTACTGACTCGTACTTGTATTTTTCTTTTCTTTACTTTTGTGAAGTTTAGCGAGTGTTCCATCAACATTGACTCACCCTTAGCTCTAGCGGTTGTTGATATATCTGATTTCAGGGTGAGCTAACCTTCTAGCTCATGTTGGATTCTATCAGTTATGGCATAATGTCCTTTGCTTTCAGACCTAAACTATTTTATTCATCTATTTTGGTGTTGAAATTCTTAGACTTGTATTTTGAGATTAGTGTTCTTGATGTGATGACTTTCAGGTTTTGGGAAACATTATGTAATAGAAATTGCATGTTTTGTTATTCTTGCTTTATAAGTAGAGCTTCTAGTTATTTTCGTATTTCATAAGTTAAACTGCTAATGTAGGTTGGGATTGTATCATTGGCTCGCCCACTTAGGTGGTTAGGTGTGGATGTCACTCATGGCCCATTTTGGGTCATGACAAGATGAAACTATTTCCCTTCGGCTTTTCATTTCTTTTCTTTGTTTTGATTTCACTAGCCGGAACCATTTCCCTTCGACTTTTCATTCCAATGGATCATCAACCAAACAAATAATGAATGCACAATAGATATGCTCATAGTAATGAAATGATGCAAGATGTCCATACAAATCATATATTTCAATGAACCAACATGAGTAAATCAGAAGTACACAAGTATTCTCAATATAATCCAGCCTTATTGCTATTCTAATATACATATCAATATCATCAACGTCGCAAATTCATCATCATCTCAATATCATCAGTGCCTCAATATCAAACCAGTCTTCATGTAAAATGTATGAAGAAAATACGAAAGTCATCACAATATAATTATCATGTCTCACAAGATCACATCTATTACTAGTCCACAATTTGATTAATCATTTCATTGTCTTTCAATATTTGAGTCATCATTAACACATTACACAATAACCACAATATTAACATAGATCAACTTTTTCAATTAGCCTTAGTCATCATAATTTAGGACAATTCATTATTTGAGTTCTTACTTCACAAGCAATATGTTTGAAAATTCCAAACAACATCTCAATATAGAATTTAGCTTAACATTTCACAGAAGCGAATCAATTGACAATTTCATGTAATATTACTCAAATCTCAAAAGTCGAAACATCATGAACACCTTCACACTATCAACAAACCATCACAAGCTCATTTCAAGATAATATCTCACAACCCTAAGTCAACAACAATGGACATTATCTCATAATTCAAGTCATACATGTCATCATTTCCACCTTCTCATTACCCATATCATATCCACTAGAATAGTTCACTAAGCCCCAAGTTTCACATTGAAAGAAAATACTAAGTTAAAATCAACTCCATAAGAGTTAAGGTCCACTTACTTTAATCAATAGCCAAATCAATGAAAAACTAGATAATCCACAAGTTCACAAGTATTCACAATTCTGCAATTATTTCATAAGTCAAGGATTTACAATATTCACAATTATTCAATCTAAAATCTCATGATCGAAGCCTATGATAGTATAATTCTATCTCATTTTATGCCACAAACACCCAAATCCACACACATAGAATAATACAAGGTTCAATCATCCTTAGCAAAAGGTTAGAAGTCCACTTTCCTTAATCAAAATCTCAATCAACTCAAATCTAAATCTTTTCCCCTTTTACGATACTCAAAATCACCACAATCTTGAAGGTCGAATCGTGACTTAGAAAACCAGATGAATGAATTCACAAATTAGCTCCAGAACACCAAACCACTATCAAGAATGAGAAATATGCGTCAAAAGGAGTCAATTGATACCCATATTGCTAGGAATTTGATCTGGGGTAAAATGGTCAAAATTTAGGTTATTTTTAAAAAATCTCAAATTCGAAAATTGAGCTCAAAATCAGGTTCTACACGAAAAATGGAGTTCGTGGGTGGAAACTCTGTAAAGTTTGAGTAGAAATTGAGGGAGAAATCATCATTTAAAGTTTGAATCATGTTCTTGAAACCCATGAAAATTGGAGGATTAAAACCAAATATTTCAAGTCAAAATCATAATTTAATTACTGAAAATAAAGGAATTTGTGTTTAGGACGCTTACCCAAATGAAGAACGATGAAAAATCTTGCTCAAAATTGCACCTCAAAGATTTTGGAACTCCAAAAATGAAAGAAACTAGTGTAGTAGTGAAAATGAGGAAGAAGGGGTATTTTCAGCAAATAAAAACAAAATGGATTGTTGACCTGTGTTGACTGGGCATTGACCATGGTCAACTTTCACGAACACCCTTCAAAACACATTTTTTTAACCTTCAGAACTCATCTAGAACCCTATAAATATGAATCATATATGCAACCATACTAGAAATGATGTTCTGAACGCAATAGAATCATAGAAATTTGCATTAGAACTTCCGAGTTTTGAATGTTGACCAAGTCAAACTTATGATTTGAATTTAACAAAAAATGCAACTTTGGGTCCGAAATCTCCGCTTTAACTCAGAATTTAGCTTTATCAGTTCTTCTAGACCAAATTTCACATTTTGGAGCTAATGAAATCGACGAAATTGCATTACGACACTCAAAACTCAAGTTAATGTCAAAACTCAAAATTTCAAATGTTAAACCTTTAGAAACTCTTTCTTCAGTAAACTCCAACTTTTCACAAGGTTTTCAAAAGTCCGACTTTTCAACTCATCCAAAAAACAAACTCAAAGAAACTTTTGGGAAGGGCAAAATAATAATTTCATCAAAAATGCCAAAATGACCTTCGAGGTCATTACATCATTCACCACTTAAAATCTTGTTCGTCCTTGAACATAAAGCAAAGGTAGGAGCCTCACTAGAAGTAACCAAGAGTCTGAAACACAATTCTCAAAGTGATTAATTGCTTCCAAGTAACCTCATTTCGAGAGCTATACCATTTGGATCTACTATCAAGAACAAGACTTAAGAACCAACATGAAATTATGCCCTCCAAGAGTAATTACCAAGCCAGAAATTAGACAATGAACCAACACCCTCGTGCCACAGTTTACACATCTAGACGAACTTCCACCCTTGATACCACAAAACAACTCAAATCTATTTTTGGTGAAAGCCAAGAGTGAATCTGAACCAATCATAGCCAATTGCAATATACAAACCATCACAACCCTATTTAGGTTTTGTCCTCATAGCGTCCTCCTCGAACACTGTCACGACCCAACCCAGGGACCTTTATTAGTGCCGATTGGGCACCCAGACAAACACTAAACCGAATTTCCAACTATAATGGCTAAGGAATCTTTCAATATTTTGGCAAAGTTTCCTCTGTTTTACTGACTAACCAAACCTGCAAACAGCAACCCCAGCACACAACAAATATCCATACACATATATATGCGGGTCGACAAGGTCACCGCTATGGTAGAACCGCCCAACAAATGTATCATACATACGCATTCATACCACAAGCAATATCCCGCACCCACATGTATCCACAGACCTCTACACATACGAACTGAATCATAGGACGGGACAGGGCTCCGTCATACCCTCGAATAAACATAAATGCAAACTACAGAAAATAAGTGTACATGTATATACCAAAAATCTGCTCCTGAGGCAAAGGGAGCACTTCAACGGTAGACAGCGATCCTAAGAAGGTGGCTCCCTAACCTGTACATCAGTACCTGTGGGCATGAACGCATCCCCCGAAGGAAGGGGGTCAGTACGAAATACGTATCGAATATGTAAAGAGAAAAGTACGAAATATAAATGAGAGTAATAAATCCAATAAAAATATATGAGTTATACCTGCATACAAACATCAAAATAATTCTTTATTTAAAATATCAAAGTAATGCATATCGGACAGGAACGATGACAACCTCCAAACTCGTGCCATACCACAACATAACACCAGAAGCTTCAAATCCCCAAAATCTCCAACACAAGTCCCAACTGTAGCATAAGTGAGTAGAGGCGAAGGGGCCACACACTCACGTCATAGGATAGGTGAGCCGAGGTGAAGGGGCCACGCACTCACGTATCGTAATGTGTAGAGGTCATCATGCCAGATTAGTGAGCCGAGGCAAAGGGGCCAAGCACTCACATGAGCCAGGGCGAAGGGGCCAAGCACTCACACGTCATGATGCCATCATACCCCAAGCCTAGCTCCTTATGTCTCCAAACTAAGCAAAGCCGGCCCATGGGCAAACAGACACGCCGTATCCAACCTACTTCAGAATATATATACAAATATACATATAGTTATACATACGCACGATAATAACCGGCCTGGGAACCGGGGTGGCACGAATAGAGTAGTGAGAATCACATGCATAGAAAAACTAGTTCCCTAAGCTTAGTGATATGCAAAATATTCATTTTTGAAATCAAGAAGTTGTTCATTTATGAACTTTGTCAAAGTTGCTCA
>JAOTQR010129532.1:0-60699 GCA_025774065.1 Solanum ossicruentum | reverse complement strand
TGGAAGAGTGGAGACACGGTTAATAGTTGTGTCGGACTTGGCAAGTGCCTTTATGTACCATGGAAGGATCTATGTTTTATGCCAAATGATACGGAATCAAGTAACCTTACATACCTCGTCATTGGACCTTGTTACTACCTCAAGATGACCTTTCCTTCATCCAGAAACTTATCTGCAACATAATAGGGGATAAAACAAGCATTAATTGCCAGTACACACACCTTGACATCCCAATCATACAAGAAAACAATACATGGGCCGCAAGTGAGCAATTACGAACCATAGCGTATTCTTTCAACCATTTAGTCTCTAATCGTATTCCCTAGTGCACATTCACTTATAAAAATTATGTTCAGCCTATTCTAATGCCATACCAGCTTTACAACGGCCCACAAACCACAACAAATCACAATTCCACACAATCTAAAAATGGACAGCATAACGTTACCTTCCTTCGCTACCTTTCGACGTCGACAACTCCAAACCTATTCCAACCTTAACCAAACTGTCCAGCAACATTTTCACATATAAACAACCATGAACCAGTATCAGAACAGCAACAAATCAGTCATCAAGGCCGTGAAGCAATAGCATTCAATCCAATAGCCATAAGTCCAAACGAACACACAATTGCGATATCACATAATAACTCACTTTTGCGGACTGTAAAAGTAGTCAATCAGCCTTTTTACATTGATGAAACACAAAACTTTGTTCAATACATAAGTAATACTTCATAATGAATCCATTCAACAAGATAAAAACCTCTTAATTAACAAGAAAAGTGCACAAGATTCCTTAGCACACAATCTGTCCAGAAATTCCAGCACAATCAAACTAGCGTATACTTCTTATTTTTCATAGCAAAACCAGGGCAGAAACCTTATTATAATGTCTATAACTCATATCATGTCAATAAAAACAAGTTCCCTTTATAATAAAACTTAGAAACCATATATAAATCACCAAAACAACAAGGAAAAGGTGAAACAACTTTCAGCGCAGAATCTGTCCAACAAAGTTTCAGCAGCGTAGCCAGCATCTATTTCATGTTTCTCATAATAAAACACTACTCAAAACACAAACATAAGTACTTACCTTTGTCGTCAAGGTATAGAGGCTCCTTAGGAACTCTAAAGAAGTCCTTTGGCTGCTTCACAAAGTGGAGAAAAGTTGAGAGCAACTAGAGAGAACAATCTGTTTTTTTTTTTTTTTTGATCAAGTTGAGAATGATCTTTGGAGCAGCTTTGGAGATCCTTTTATAGAGATATTATGCCGACTTTCCCTTGACTTCTTGACCATCCAATACCACACATAATCAAGTAGCTTACCCACTAGCTTGGCCCTCAAAGTTGGGCCTTTTTGGAGCACCAACTTGGTGGACTTGGGCTGCCAAATTTTCGGATTTCTTCTTCACTTGGGTTGGCCCAATTTGCAAGGTATCTTGTGATGTCTTTGGGACCTTTTCATTATCATCCTTGGGCTGTAGTTATAGTCCACATGTGAGGTTAAATCATGGCCCAACATTACACCCTTAACACGAATTTTATTCATAACCGAACTTGGACAAATTCGACGTTGAGCCTCGTCTCCGTTTAGTTAGCAAATTTGAGCTGAGCAAGTAGCTGATTCACCTACTAGCTTCTAAGTCCTACAAGCACCTCAATTCTCTCACTTCATTTTAAGTCTGTAATCTCCTCAATTTAACACAAAACATGTATACACTCGACCCTCTTAAACGGTAGATGCACATATAGCCCATTAACGCGAGAATCGAGCACTTTTGTAAATTAGCGCTAACTTGACCAAACCATTTCATATTTCATTTACGTTGTGCTAGCGGTGTAAGGTGTGGGGTGTTACATTAAATTGGAGGCTATACTCCCTCACACTCATATTTCCTTGGTGGAGGTTCAGAAACTGACCTAGACGGGCCTCTCGGATCTCTAATGGCAAGTAATGGTCAAGAAGTACCTCTCTGAACTCTTCCCAGGTATTTGAAGGTGCATCTGTACCCTTAGATTGCTTCCAAGCTTCATACCACAATATAGACATACCCTTCAACCTGTATGTCGCTAACTCGATAGCTTTTGTACCACTTACGTGCATAACATCTAAAGTACATTGAATCTGATCAATAAAGTCCTGGGGGTCTTCATTAGGATCTGACCCAGTAAAGGCTGGGGGTTTCAAATTAAGAAAATCACATATCCATGTACCAGCTGCCCTATTCGTACCACCGGTACCCATAACTGGACCTTCCTGCCTTTCACCTTAGCCAATAACTGTACGAGTTAACAGTTGGACTGCATTTCTCAAATCCTACATTATAGCATCGATAGGTGGTTCTGGGTAAATCAGAAAATGCAATTTACAGTGGCATCTCTGCGTCATCAGCGCGACGCACCAGTGTACAAAATGGTGCCAGTTTTCATTTTCGGTCCAAGACATTTAATTATTGGGCTTAAGTGTTCTCATATGAGAAAATACCTATACTTAGCTTTATTTCACCCTCATATCACCCAAAATATTCCCCAATATTTATTCAAACACTTAGTCTTATATTTCTCTTAAAATTCAAGTCTCAAACCCTCATCTGGATCTCAAGATTCTCCTTCAAGCTTCTAGTCTCCATCTCGAATCTTCATCAAGTTCATCTCCAAAGCTAAGGTACGTGCGTTTCAACCATTGGGTTTTCCCACCCATGGTGCCCTAATCTCTGTTTTACTCAATTGCATGATTTAAAGTTAATATTACAAATGGGTTTACTAGTATGCATATGTCTATGAACTATGTTAAAAGTATGTCAAGTTGTGACTATTTTGCTATGTTTTGAGCTATAAATCTTGGATCTATTGTAAGATTTGATGAGTGGTTCTGATGTATATTGCTCGAGGGTGTTCCAATGTGTTGATTGATGGTTTTAAAATGGATTTTATTGCATGATTTCATCTCTATATTTCATGGTTTTATACTAGTATTACACACCCGCCAAGTGTTTAATAAAATGTCTGGTTATGGTTTCTTGAGGAATTGAAGATCCAAAGCATAAGATATGATATGATTGATATTATGATGATGGAAAGAGCTTGTGCATATGATATATTCTACATAAAGTGCTGCATTAGACCATGTTTGAACCGAGGAGACTAAGAGGCCGGGTAACCTAGTTAAGGGGGTAGTATCTCAAACACCAGGGTGGTAGGTGAGATTGCCACTAATCTAGTTGAGGGGTTAGTACCTCAAACACCCAGGTGGTAGGTGAAATTTCCACTAACCTAGTGGAGGGCTTTGTACCCTACACACTAGGGTGGTAGGTGAAATTGCCACTAACCTAGTTGAGGGGTTTGTACTTCACACACCAGGGTAGTAGGTGAAATTTCTACTAACCTAGTTGAGGGGTTTGTACCTCACACACCAGGGTGATGGGTGATATCATCATCAACCTACCGAGGGGTTTGTATTTTGGAAATCTACCTTGTTCTTTTCTACACATATGATATCCTATATAAGCATAAGTTACTTAAGCATGTTTTACTTAAGCATTGATCATACATGCCATATTGTTACATGATGTCTATTACATATTATTATGCATCTTGAATATGTTGCCTATCACTTGTTGCATTGCATCCTACATACTTAGTACATTTAAATGTACTAACGCATACTCTTTCTTACATGATATCACCATATAGGGATCAATTCTCAAGTTGATCATCCTCCTTCTCCACATGGCTAGTTCGGTACTACTCAAGCTAGTTGGTGAGTCCTCCACTTTGGGTATCTCAATATATGTCTCTCTTATTATTTATTGAGACATTCTTCTTTATTTTTTATTTTGACTATGAGGGTGAGCCCAGTTGCTTTGTCTTGGCCCCCGCTCTTATCTATGTAGTTGAGGTGTTGTTGGACATGCTATGTATCTATGATATAAGCCTTTACTCCTTTTTCTCTTGATTATAATGTTATTTAAGAATTCCCCTTAATCCCATTGCCCTTATTTCTACTCTTTTATGTCATGTAAATGCTTTCGTGACCAATGATGTGTAATGATAAGTTGAGAGGCTTGTTTGGGGAACCTTCGGGCTCCCCATTCACCGTGTCACATGAAGGCCCTATTTTGGGTCATGACAAACTTCATTAGAGCTAAAAGATAGTAAAGGATTGACACTCATATCTGATATGCAGAAGGTAATATCTTATCAGGTTCATTATTAGTTTGTGTTTTTTCTACTTTATATGTTTTATTTTGTGATGTTGATTTTTAAATTTCAGGTGTGATTGGTGTTGTTAGCCAGTTTCTTCCAAAAGCACACCATATATGGTGTGTAAGGCACAGAGGAGCTACTTGGGCCAAGACTTGGAGAAGTGCTCATATGAAAAAATTGTGGTGGTTGTCTGCTTGGAGTACCTATGAAGAAGAATTTATAGGCTAATTGAAGACGATGGGTTTTGTATCTGAACAATCTGTCAAAGATCTGTTATGGTACCCTGCTCAACACTGATGCAGGGCTTATTTTGACACAACTTGCAAGAATAATATATGTGAAAATAATTTTACTTAGTCATTCAACAAAGGGATTTTGGAAGCAAGGTCAAAACCAATAATTAAGATGTTGGAAAATATCAAAGTCAAGATATTACCTAAATGTTTTCATAACTATTTTTATCTTACTATACTTATATATCTGGCTGTTACTGTATGTAATGTATAGGTTATTAATAGGGTGACAGATCTTGAAAAGGGGGGTAGAAAGTGCAGGAGACTTTAGTCTATATGCCATGAATCTTTATAATGATTTCAAAATCATTGCACATGGTTGTTATGTTTAATCTAATGGAGACCTAGGTTATGAGGTGACTAAGGGTATTGATAGACATATGGTGAATCCTTTTAGGAAGAAATGTACATGTAGGACATGGGATTTGACAGGATGACCATGTCCTCATGGCATTAATGCTTTAGAACATGATAAAAAAGAACCACTACATTAAGTGCATTGGTGGTACTCAAAAGATGCTTACATGCTGGTATACCAACATAGAATTCAACCTATTAAGAATGAGTAATTCTAGAAAGTGCATCCCTCTAATGCTATTGAGCCACCAGATATATTTAGAATGGATGTTAGACCAAAAGTTAATAGAGTAAGGGAAAAGGATGAGGTAAGGAAGAGAGAGGAATTGTGGTTAACAAGTAGAAAGCGGTTAAGAATGAGATATGGACATTGTAGTGAACAGGGTCACAACAAAGAAAATGTACTCTGGTAAAGTTATTTTTCTTACTCAGTCATCTTTTACATTTTTTTATTTGTTGATCTAACTATTATACCCATTTTTAAGCTTCAAAGAGGAGCATAAATTCTTCTAGATGTGCCACTGTCATCACCACAATCAAGTCAACAATAGGTATTGATGCCAACTCCTTGGTTTGTACCATTATTTAGTCACCAAACAAGTCAATCAAGCACTGAAGCTGCTAGTCCTGAAAACTTGAAGAGGAAATCAAAGGACAAATATATTGTTACACCTTCAAAGAGGTTTTCAACAAAGAATGTTACTACTTCAAGCACAACTAAGCAATCAATTATAGCTTCAAGAGAACTTGTTGATGAAGATGAACTTCAAAGTGACAATGAGACACCACTAATTATGCCTAGATCAATATTTGAAGCTCATATTAGGCTTCAAGTGAAGAAGATGCATCAGAAACCAACATGCTCAAGGAAGATCAACTTCAGGGGTGATGAAAGTGGTGCATGTTTGTCTATTGATCTACTATATTCACCACCAAAGTTCACTTGGAAGGGCATATCAAGTGTGACCTCAAATCAGTTGGTAATAGAAAAAGAGAAAAAAAATGGAAAACTGAAGGCAAAAAGAAGCAAGAATGAGGAATGAAAATAGTGAACTGAATTTTGTTTCCTATGTAATGGCACAATGAAACTTTTTATTTTGTTTCTTGTTGTTTTGAATCAGTCTTGAAAATGGTTACTTTTTATGCTTATGTTCTGCTAGTGACCATATATGTTAATAAACTGCATCTTTGTAAGCAGACGTGTGTTGAATCTTATGTTAAAAAATGCACCTCTCAAGTGGGGCCCCATTATAAGCTTATATTTGTACCAGTGTTCTATTGTTGCTATGTGATGAAGCAAAACTAAGGATTGGGAGGGTTTCTGTGTGATGTTGGGAGTTTAAAAGGATTTTTCTGAAGTCCTATTTCATTTGTATTTTTGGTGTAATTAAAAGTCCTTGTTGTATCATGTACGGACAGTTGGGATCTAATCTATTCCAAAAAATTATACTTTACCAGTTTATTTGTCTATTTTTTCTTTCTTTGCTTTGCTGATTGATTTGATCAATTCTAAAGTTAAATCTGATGTATATTAATTCATATATGGAAAAATATAAGGTTGTAGTTTTCATTGTATGAAAGTGATCAAAAAAAAATTAGAAATACTAGTAAATGATCAATTTTCTTGACTATTCACTATAGGGAAGCAAAAAGGGATAGTTATTTCTAATAGAGGTAGCAATGAGCATGATTAATAGCATCATTCCTCTCATTTTATTCACTTTAAGTTTCTTCCATTTGCCATTTGCATAATCTGTTCCACTGTAACATATATTTATCCGAAGCCTAACATTGTTATTCCTAATGGTTGAATGAGAACAAAAGCAAGTTGTGGTTTGACATTTCAAATGTTTGTAATTTTCTGCTGCTTAATTATGGGGGAAAACAAGTGGTTCCTGATTCAATTTCTAGTTTGGAAAACTTTTAGGAGTTGCATCTTTCTTCAAATCTTTTGGAATCACTGTCAGACTTTATTGGTTTGTTCTTTAGTTTGAAGATCTTAGATGTATCTGGAAACAAGCTCGTCACTTTGCTTGATAGAATTTGTCATTGCAGGTAATAGTGGTTCATAAATGAGCTATTCACCCTTTTCACTCACCCAAATACACTAATGTAGTCTTGTTAGTGCTCTCAGATTCTCTTTTGCTATGGTTGTGTTTACAGGCTATTAATGGAATTGGATTCAGGATTTAATAAGCTTTCTTATTTTCCAACAAATTTTAGGTACGAACTGGTAAATTTTAAAAGGCTTTCACTTTCTCTTAACAAGCTTCGTTCCTTTCCCACTTCTATTGGTGAGATGAAGTCCCTACGCCTTTTAGATGTGCAATTTAATGAACTGAATGGGTTTGCAAGTTCAATTGGGAAATTTACAAGTCTTGTGATCCTTAATCTAAGCAACAATTTTAGTGACTTAACTAAGCTTCCTGACACTATTGCTAACATAAAAAATCTTAAGGAACTTGATCTGAGCAACAACCAGATCCATGAACTGCCGGATACAATTAGCAGCTGGACAACTTGACTGTTCTTAAGTTAGATGAAGACCTTCTTGTGATACCGATGAATGACTTGACTGTGCATAGTTTCTCAACAAACCTTTGATGAATGACTTAAAACATTATCTTGTTAACCTATTTTTAACCCACAGAGGAACTCTTACTTCATAGCCCAAGTTGATGCAAAAATATTATGCTCAATTAGGAAAACCATAACAACAAAACAACATTCATTTGACAAAAAAACAACATTAACTAACTTGCATCACTAAACACATTCACTAACCTACAAATTTTCTCATAACAACAAAACAACATTCATTTGACAACATCATCAAGTCACTAACCTAACCAAACCATACTACATCATCTTGGTAGCTAGAAATCCAAGAATAACAGCCCAAGAAACTACAAGGAAGCTTCTCAGTTGATACACTTTCAACTCCAACTTCAAAACTTTATCATTCGCGTGGTCCGCTTTCTTCAAATTTGCACTTCTATTACCATCCTTCGAATTCAAATTTGATATTATTTCCTCTTTCCTCAGTTTGAACTTTCATTAGTAGAAGTTATATCTTTCAAATTTGAAATTCCATGCGAATTGAATCCACTTCAACTTTTTGATTATGAATCTTCAATGACACATGAGGTGGAAGTTTTTCATCTAACCAATTCCAATAACCACAAGAGTTTGATCCAAGACAATGACATTTATAGAACCGATGTCTACCATTTTCAATGATTTATTGAAGTAAATACACTTAATCCACATTTACATGAATGATACTCTAACTGTTGAGGAGAATAAATAGAAGAAGATATTGACATTTGTGTAAGGAATAAATAACATAAAGTATTCACCTTACTTCTTCTGCAATGGTGATTTTTAGATCAATTAAAAGTATAATTCAAACTTCATCATCATAAAAATAACTTGATTTGTTATGAAAGAAATGAGTTTTGGGAAGAAAGAAATAGATTTTGGGAAGAAAAGTCGTCAAGGTGATGAAGAAGGAGATGAGAGTATTTTTTTCGATTTCAATTTAGGTCAAGGTATGGGCTTTAAGAATTGGAGAATTGGGCTTAAAATGTATGGGTTATTTATGGGTGGTTTATGGGCTTTAGGAGTTGGGGCAATTTTTTATAAAAAAATTATTTTGTTAAATATTAGGGCAACCAATGGAAAACTACCACATCAGTAATGAAAAAACTAATTATGGCTAATTCATCAGCTATTAACTTTAAGGGCAAAGAAGGGCCGCTTTATTAATGTTAGGGGTATATTTGGCCAAAAAGGTAGATAGAGGGTATATTTGGACCATTTCATATAGTTGAAGGGTATATTAGACCCTTTTTCTATTTTAAATATTATAAATAGGTGTTTTAAGTTATTTTTCATATGGTACCTAGAGAACTCGACAATTAGAGAGGTAAATTAGTGAGATTGAGTGGAGATAACAATGAAGAGATTTGAGAAACACTTGTACTTTGATTTGATCTTTGATTTTGTGATTCTCTTTGAAGTTTATATTTGCTTGTTCTTAATTCAATTGTGTAAGTACTCTATTATGTTATTATTCATAAGTCTTGCATTTACACACATCTGAGTAATTAAATGCACAACTAGAGTTGTGGGAACCATGAAAAATGAAGAAGGTAAAACCAGATAAATCATAATTCTTAGAAAGTGTGCATGCATGTGTTTATTAACTCTCTACGTTTTGCATATTCTCGGATAGTGGCTAACATTAGAACCCGCCTAGTGTTACTGAATGGAACAAGGTAGTAATGAATAGGAAAAGAGATTAATTAATAGGATTTGATCTATGAGTTCTCGTCTAATCAACCAAACTGGGTCAAGGGGAGGTTGTACTGGGACCAATAGGTAAGGGTTAGTAATGCACACTACAGAGATTGGCTAAGACACGTAGTGAAATTTGCCTCTCATCTAGACCAAAGGGTTTGGTGAACTTAACTTACCATCCTACATGCTATACACTAGAAAAGAATTAGGTTTATCCGGTGATATTATGTTAGGCACTAATAGGGAACACAATACCCTAGTCATCTCTCCATATTGATTTAACTCCTGTGTTAATTAGGTTTAATTTTCTATGATTATTGAATACCCCACCTTTTGGTAAAGTTAGTTGCTTAACAACTCAAATTGCATTGATTGAATTCTCCTAAGCATATGTATTCCCTTGGGTTCGACCCTAAGCTTGGTTAGGTTCTATTTCTTAACAGTGATCGCTTTATCCTCAAAAAAGAGGGGTAACTTGGGCGACATCATTATGGGTTTTGGTATGAAAATTTTCCAAGTATGGAATCACTATCTCAGGACTTCGTCTGTGAAAATTTTTCTAAGTAAAGCTTCACATAAGGATACACAGTCTGTGTGCCTCTACACAGTCCGTGATACCTCTCTGTGGGACCTCTAGCAACATTTTGTCATCTGTTTCATTCAAGGTGTTATTATAATCTTAGCTACTCCTAAGTGTAGCTTGTAACTTTCTATCCTATCTTAAGACTTTCAAATGACCTATACTTTTCTTATCTCATTCATATTCAGTTCAACACTTCGAATTTATTCATGCTCTCTCATAAGAACTCCTCTCAAGTGAACTAGTACAGGCTTACCTTCGGTATTAAGGAAAGCCTATCTTCTTCATTAAATTCTTCTTGTTTCTTTATTAACTAAGTTATGTGGAATTGATTCATGGTCCCTCTTAACCATGAAAACCCCAAACAGTTTTACACTTGAATTTATGAAATTGAGCTTACTTTAACTATGGGTTTTTGAGATTATTATTTATTTGATTCGGTTGAGATATGGGCTATGTCTTATTGTTGATTTTAAAGTGATTTAATCCCTACTATGTTGAATTGCATGAATATTGTGAAGATTTAAGTATGCATTGTCCATTTAAAGTTTGACTTAAGCATGAGTAACCTAAATTATGATTTAAATGTGGATTTACTTGTGTTTCATATTGTATTATTGATTTAAGATTGAATCTCTATTGCCCATTGTTATTCTTATATCATCCATGGCATATATATACATGAGCATTGGTTTTTGATGAAAATGATTCGGTGGGTTAAGCTCACATATGGTTTTTGATGAAAATGATTTGGTGGGTTAAGGTCAAATACGTTTATTATTCGGAGGGTTAAGCTCGGATATGGTTATCAAAAGACTGTGATCACATAAATGTCTATGATATGGCTCTTTGAGCATTTTTGGTCTTTACACCATCCTGTATACATGTGAATGGGTTATTCCTATGCATGAAGGTCTGATTTGAAGTATGATTTGGCTTTTTAGCCCATGTATGAATGATTATGAGGAATGTTTTGGCTTTTGAGCCCAATTATACATTGAAATGATTTGAAATGACTTGTGGATTTTTTGAAACATCTATATGTGTATATATTCTTGTAGGATGATGAACTAGCATCGATGAGATTGAAGATGTCAGGGGTAACCCAAAGGGTCCTCTTCCTTTCTCTTGAACTATGCGCCAGCATAGGTATTTGATATGGTAACCCGCACAGAAATGGGAGGCCCGTACGGTATGGTTACAACTTTGATATGATATGAAAATTCAATCCAAAATGGGAGGCTCGTAAGAGAAATATGGTTTACCTTTACCAAGTAGATCACCTTCTTTCCACTATGGGGATAACTTTGGGATTCCAAGTAATAGTTTGCTTAGTATTATATGTCGATTGAGGTCTCATCCCCTCTACATTGAAGTATTATGCATTGCATGCATCATGGATTTCATGGAATATTGTTATATTACTCTTCTTTGCCTAGATACTTCTTTCGATATATGGTCCCTTACCATCTAACATTAAATGCAAGTTTGATAAGTTCATACTACACTGCATGCCCGCATACTTAGTATATTCAAACTTACTAATGTATACTTTTTCCTACATGATCTAACCATGTAGGGACCAGAGACTATATTCATTCGCCATAAGATGGCTAGTTCGGGTTTGAAAGTGGTTGTGGTGAGTCCTATCTTCCAAGGACAAGCCATCATCCATCTACCTAATGTTGCTTCTATTTATGTTATATATTTACTTTGTGAGTGAGCCCGTTACATGTCTTAGCACCCCTCCTATTCTATGACTAGAGGCATTTATGGACATCACGTAGACTCTTATACGAATATATGTTATGTTGTGCTATTTGGAGATTTTGGTTATGGCTATCTATTGGATATGGTTATTATGATGTATATTTATGTTATGATGTGGAAATGCGAAAGTTCCTAAGTCCCAACATGAGCTACTAGAAATTCACACTTAGGGCCCATGATCCAATGTACGACTCATACATTAATATAGGTCTATAGGACCCCTCGTGGGAAACATTGCTTCTCAGAAAACTTCCAAAACTCATTTCTTTGGCACTTCTCATACTTTCCACAGGTACGGCCTTACAATATCTCCCCCTTGGGAATATTCATCCCTAAATATGCTAAAACAAAGCTCTAATAAACGAAATACATAAACCACATATAAGAATGCAACATATGCATCATAAGAATCTTTAAATCATGCTTCAAGTATCATTTATATTGAAACATCGAAATCACATAACCATGCATAGATAACATGAAAATGACATGCAAGGAAAGGATGTTCTAAAATTATCATGACACAAGCCTAGGGCCTAGACGTGACATAGCGAATGGAGAACCCAAAGGAACACAAAACAAGCCTCTTAACTTATCATTACACATCATTACTCGTGAAAGCATTTATACATACAGAATAAGAATATGGGAAAAGTGATAAGGGAAAAGCTTGTACAATATCATAGTCAAAAGACAAGAGTAAAACTCATATTGTAGATACACAACATGTCCAACAACTACCTCTACTATATAGATAAGAGCGGGGACCAAGACAAAGCAACTGGGCTCATCCTCATAGTCAAATAGTACATAAAGAAAGAGTGTCTCAATACATAACAAGAGAACATAGAATAAGGTCCTCGAAGTGAAGGAATCACCAACTAGATTGAATAGCACCAAACTAGCCATGTGGAGGAGTATGATGGTCAACTTGGGCACCGATTCCTATATGGCGACATCATGTAGGCATAGGGTATACGTTAGTACCTTGGAATGTACTATGTAGGATGCAATTCAATAAAAGATAGGCATCATATTCAAAATGCATAACAATAGGCAATAGACATCACATAATAATATGGCACAAATGATCAATGCATAAGTAAAAACATGCTTAAGTAACTTATGCTCATATAGAATATCATATGTGTAGAAGAGACCAAGCTAGCTTTTCAAGGTATAAAACCCTTGGTGGTTGTGTAGTATAAACAACTCACATGGTTGATGATAATCACACCTTATCAACATGGTGACGAATTATAAATCCATTGCATGGTTAATGAGTATATACCCCCAACATGGTTACCCAGGCTCTTATCCCCCCAAATCGGCTATGGTCTAATGCAACACTTTAAATAGAGTATATCATATACATAAGCTCATTTGATCATTTTATATTCAATCATTTCATAACTTATGCTTTGGACCTTCAACTCCTCAAGAAACCACATTCAGGCATTTTATCAAACACTTAGAGGGTGTGAAATGCTAGCATAAAACCATGAAATATAGAGATGAAATCATACAAGAACATCCATTATAAGACCATCAATAAAAACCTTGCACCACCCTCATCCAACATACATAAAAACTCCTTCTCAAATCTTACAATAGATCAAAGATTTATAACTCAAAACATAGCACAACAGTCACAACATTACATAACTTTAACATAGTGTACAGTGAATTTCATAATAACTAAGACCCATTTGTAAATTAACTTTAAATATTGCAATTTGAGTAAAAGGAGGCTTTGGTATCATGGGTGAAAGGAACCTATGAAAGAAACTCACGTACCTTATCTTAGAGATGAACTTGATGAAAATTGGAGATGGAGACTTGAAGCTTGAAGAAGAACCTTGAAGGAGAACATTAGCTTGGGATAAGGATTTGGGACTTGAGTTTGAGGAGTGAAAATATGGCTAAGTATTTGAGTGAGTATTGGGGAATGTTTGGGATGATATGAGGGTGAAATTTGACTAACTATAGGTAAAAACATGATTGGGAACACTTAGGCCCAAGACTTAGAAGTCTTGGACCGAACCAAAAAAAATAGTACCCAAAATGTACTGGGGCGCATCACAGAAGCAATGCGAAAACCCCATTGGAAATTGCACTTTGGAATTTTATAATTGCTAATCTTTCTCTCTTAAATTGGTGTTAGACCCTTTTTCACCTAATTTTGACCTCCTGAATAAGAATATGAAGTCAGATTTTCGAAATAAGAAATGGATTTTGAGATATATGGAATTCAAAATTCCGAGCATTTCGAGACATATTTTGGGGTCATTTAAATATCTTCCCCTTGGAAACATTCATCCCAGAATGTAAAAGAGACGTGCAAGACAAGAATGATCATAAACACACAAGCCCCACATAAGTGTAAAATCATCATAAACTTTCCAACTTAAACATAAATGCATATGAATGACATATGGGCTGAAACATAAGACTTGAAATCACATAGGGAACTTAGAATAGTACCTTAGGCTTGAGTGGAGTGGAAAAGATAGGGATACCGCTTTTGCATTTTTGGTTCAGTCTCCCAAGTAGCACTTTCAATTTTTTGGTTCCTCCAAAAGGACCTTAACGGATTCCACCTCCTTGTTCCTCAATCTCTTCACTTGCCTATCAAAAATCTGAACCAGAAAGTCCTCTTAAGTCAAGTTATCTTCCAAAACACCCACATCATCAAGAGGCAAAATAGCATTAGGATCACCAACACATTTTCTCAACACAGAGACATGGAACTCCGGGTGAACCAAATTCATTTCACTAGGCAACTTCAACTTATTGACTACCTTGCCAACCCTCTTTAACACCTCATAAGGACCAACATACCTTGGACTCACATTCCCCTTTTTACCTTAACGGACCACACCTTTCATTGGAGAAACTTTAAAATAAACCCAATCACCCACTTTGAATTCAAGATCTCTTCTTCTCATATCGGTATAAGACTTTTGACTACTTGAGGTTGTTCTTAACCTTTCCCTAATCATCCTAACAATCTTAAAAGCCTCAATAATCAGATCCGGCCCTAATAAAGCTATATCTCCAACCTCAAAGCAACCAACCGGTGATCTATAATGCCTCCCATAAAAAGCCTCAAAAGGAGTCATACCAATACTAGAGTGATAGCTATTGTTGTAGGCAAATTATATCAAATGGATATGGTTATCCCAACTACCCCTCAACTCCAATAAGCATGCCCTAAGAATATCTTCAAGGGTTTGAATTTTTCTTTTGGCTTGGTCATCCATTTGAGGATGGAATGTCGTACTAAGGTGAACTTTTGTACCAAGACACCTTTGGAAAGACCTCCAAAAGTGTGAAGTGAATTATAAGCCACGATCTGATACGATGGACAAAGGAATCCTATGCAACCTTACTATCTCATGGATGTACAACTTTGCATACTCCTCATCCCCAATGTGACCTTATCCGGTAGAAGGTGAGATAATTTTGTTATCCTATCAACCACCACCCAAATGGAATCAAACCCTTTTCTAGTCTTGGGCAACCAAACCACAAAGTCCATATTAATCACCTCCCACTTCCAAGTGGGAATCTCTATGTCTTGGGTTAGGCCACTCGACTTTTGATGTTTGATTTTGACTTGTTGGCAACTATAGCTACCGGAAACGAATTTGTCAATGTCCTTCTTCATGCCTCCCCACCAATACACATCCATCAAATCTTTCTACATTTTGGTGGAACCGGGGTGAATAGAATAAGAAGAATTATGGGCCTCATCAAGAATTTTCTCCCTCAAATCATCAACACAAGGCACATACAACCTACCTTGATACCTAAGGGCCCCATCTCCCCCTTGGTAGAAAACCTCTACTTTGCCCTCCTTTACCAAGGCATTCAATTCAAGCAAGGATGAGTCAAGATCTTGTTTTGCTATCACCTCATCAACCAAAGAAGATTTGGAACCATCAACAACAACAACAATATCACCACTAATCTCTTCCAACCTAACCCCCAATCTAGACAATCTATGAACCTCCCTAGCCATTTCCCTATCACCACCATTAACATGAGCTAGGCTACCCATGGACACCCGACTCAGACCATCCGCCACCATATTTGCCTTACCTGGATGGTAATGCACACTTATGTCATAATCTTTGAGAAGTTCTAGCCACCTTCTTTCTCTCATCTTAAGATCTTCTTGAGTAAATAAATATTGGAGGCTCTTATGACCAGTGAAGACATCGACATGCACCCCATACAAGTAATGACGCCAAATCTTTAATGCAAACACAACGGCGGCCACTAGATCATGGGTAGGGTAATTTCTTTCATTCACCTTAAGTTGTCTAGAAGCGTAGGCTATGACCTTATCATTTTGCATTAACACACAACCCAAACCAACTCCAGATCATCACAATACACAACAAAATCTTCAAGCCCATCTAGTAGTGATAATATAGGAGTGGACATAAGTCTATCCTTCAATGCTTGGAAGCTTCTCTAACAATCATCCGTCAACACAAACTTAACATTCTTTTGAGTAAATTTCTTCATAGGGGAAGCAATGGAGGAGAACCCATTCACAAATCTCCTATAGTTACCCATAAGACCCAAGAAGCTCCTAATATCCAATGGGGTCAATAGTCTAGGCCAATTCCTAATCATACCAATTTTCTTAGGATCCACTTTTATACCATCCCACGACACCTCATGACCCAAGAATGCAACCTTCTTCAACCAAAAGTCACAGTTGTCATATTTAGAATACAATCTCTCCTCCCTCAATCTTTGCAACACAACCCTCAACTGACCTATATGCTCCACCCTACTATGTGAGTAGATCAAAATATCATCAATGAAGACTACAATAAAAGAATCAAAGTAAGGTTTGAAGACCCTATTCATTAGGTCCGTAAAAATGGTTGGTGCATTAATTAACCCAAACGACATCATAACAAACCCATAATGCATATATCTAGTCTGAAAAGTCATCTTGGGAATATTACACTCCCTTAATATCACTTGATGATACCCAGAACGAAGATCAATCTTAGAGAAGAAGCTAGCCCCTTGTAATAGGTCAAACAAGTCATCAATTCTTGGAAGAGGATACCTATTCTTGATAGTGACCCTATTGAGTTGCTGGTAGTCAATACATATTCTAAGTGACCCATCCTTCTTGTTCACAAACAACACCAAAGCATCCCAAGGTGATTGACTAGGTCTATTAAATCCCTTTTCCAACAAATCCTTTAATTACTCTTTTAACTCCTTCAACTCCGCCAGGGATATTCGGTAAGGGGGAATGGAGATAGGTTGAGTATCTGGGAAGACGATGTATACCAAAATCTATCTCCATTTCGGGAGGGACAGCGGGAACGTAATTTGGGAAGACATTAAGAAACTCAATCAAAACTAGAACTAACTCTATGGAAGGGACTTTAGACTCCACATCTCTAACCCTTACAAGATGGTAAAGACACCTTTAGAGATCAACTTACGGGCTTTAATGCATGAAATGAATCTACCCTTGACCACCACATCTTGACTTTCCCACTCAAGGATGAGTTCATTAGGGAATTGAAACTTAACCCTATGGTTTCTAAAATCAATAGAAGCATAGTAGGCATGCAACAAATCCATCTCAAGTATGACATCAAAATCTACCATGTCTAATTTAACAAGATCACAAGGTAACAATTTATGCAAAATGCAAATAGGATAACTTATGTAAACTTTCCTAGAAACAACAAAGGCACCAATAAGAGTAGACACTTCATATGACTCATGCAACAACACGGAGACAACATGGAACTTTTTAGCAACAAAAGGGGTAATAAAGGAAAGAGTGGCACCTGATCAATCAAAGCATACACATCAAAGCTAAAGATTTTCAACATACCGGTAACAATATCGGGGACCTCACCAACTCCTTGCCTCCCATGTAGTGTATAAAATTGGTTGTGCCTTGGCACACCACCTTGAGGACCACCTCTACCTAATGGGACTGCATTTGCACCTCCGCCCTTGCCATGGTTTCTTGGATAATCTATCCTCTTGTGACCAAGCTCTCCATATTCATAGCATGCATTAGAATCCTTCAAATATGGGCCCCCAAGGCTCCTCCCACATTTAGGCACACATCAATAGGAGCCACCCCTCCAACACCTTGGGGCCTAGGGAAGTCATTGGCAAACCCTCTATTAGTAGCATGAGTAGGGGCTTGGGATTGACAAAATTTAGCTCCCTTTTGAAATTTACCCTCAAATCGGGCCCTTTTGGACTCATGCCCCCTTTTCTTCCTCAATTTCTCCTCCTCCATTTGCTTGGCATAGGTCATCAACCGAGACAAGTCCATGTCACTAATTAGCATGGCGGACCGTCATTTTTCACTGACCATGTCGGAGACCCCCCATCACGAACTTATTCATCTTAGATCTAGGATTGGCCACAAAATGAGGAGCATACTTTAAAGTTGATTAAACATGAGGAAAGTTCATAAATACTACCAACTTTGCTTCCCCAAGCTCAAGAGGAAAAATTGAAAAAGGAAAGCCAATTTGAACTCCTCCCAAAGCCCCACATTACCAACCCCCTTCTCACCCTTCTATTGGTCATACCATATTTGAGCTATCCCTTTAAGTTGGTACACTGCTAACTCCGCCTTCTAATTTGGACCAACACCCATGATATTCAAGATTTTGTAGGCCTCATCAATGAACTCTTGTGGATCTTCATCCACTTTGACCAATAGAAGACCGGAGGATTCATTCTCATGAAGTCTCTCAACCTAGCTCCCAGTGTAGTAGCATAAGGGGATTGGGCCCATTGATTGACTTGGTATAGTGAGAGCATCAAGAAGCTCACCATTGGAAGGTTGCTCCTCAAGAGTTTGGGTCTGTCCTCCTCTAGTGTTTGACATGATCCATCATAGCAAAGAACAATCATTAGAGGGAAAAACTCACTTTAACACTATAGAACGATGCAGGACATGAAGAAGGGAAACATTTCCTAAAATATCTCATAGCCTCCTATTCATAGTCATGGCACGCTTCACAACCATGAATAGGACTCTAATCGATGTGGTGGGTTAGACTCTGAGGATCTATCAACCTAGTGTTCTAATACCAAGCTTTTCAAAACCCAAGCCTAAGGCTAGATGCGACATGGTCAATGGGGAACCCAAAGGAACCCCAAAACAAGCCTCTTAACTTATCATTACACATCATTGGTTGCGGAAGTATATATTCATAAAAAACAAGAATAGGGGCAAAGGTCTATGGGAAAATCATGTATAATATCATATTCAAAAGACAAGAGTTAAACTCATATCATAGATACATAACACGTCCAACAGCCACCTGTCGTACATAGATAAGAGCAGGGGCCAAAACAAAGCAAATGGGCTCACCCTCAAAGTCAAATATAACATAAAGAAAGAATGTCTCAATACATAACAAGAGAACATAGAATAAGGTCCCCAAAGTGGATGACTCACCAACTACCTTGAATAGCACCAAACTAGCAACATGGAGTAGGAGGATGGTCGACTTGGGCACTAGTTCCTACATGGTGACATCATGTAGGCATAGGGTATGTGTTAGTACGTTTGAATGTACTAAGTATGTAGGATGCAATGCAACAATAGATAGGTATCATATTAAAATGCATAATAATAGGCAATAGACATCATATAACAATATGGCATAAATGATCAATGCATAAGTAAAAACATGCTTAAGTAACACATGCCCGTATAGGATATCATATGTGCAGAAGAGACCAAGCTAGTTTTTCAAGGTATAAACCCCTTGGTGGTTGTGTGGTATAAACTCCTCACATGGTTGATGATAATCACACCTTATCAATATGGTGACGAAGTATAAACCCCTCATATGGTTGATGAATATAAACCTCTAACATGGCTACCCAGTCTTTTAACCCCCTGGATCGTGTATGGTCTAATGCAACACTTTTGTCAAGACTCAAGCATACGGCCTAGACATGACACGACGAATGGAGAACCCAAAGGAGCCCCAAGCAAGGACCTTAACTTGTCATTACACATCCTTGGTCGAGAAAGCATATAAAAGACATATAGAACAGATTGGGGTATTAGGGCTAAGGGAGAGCTTTGCAACACATCGACATCAAAAGGCAAGGAATCATAGCTCATATCATAAATACATAACTTGACCAACAAATAGCTCTACATACATAGATAGAGCAGGGGCTAAGGCAAAGTAACCGGACTCACCCTCATAGTTAAAAAAGACCATAAGATAGTGTCTCAATCCATAGATAAGAGAAAAACATAAACCAAACTCTCCAAAATTGAGGACTCACCAACAAGCTTGGAATAGCACCATCTAACAATGTAGAGGAGGAGGATGATCAACTTGGGCACCGATTCCTACATGGTGATATCATGTTGGCAAGAGTATGCATTAGTACATTTGAATATACTAAGTATGTGGGATGCAATGCAACAAGAGATAAGCATCATTATCCAAAATGCATAACGATTGGCAATAGGCATAATATAGCAATATGACATGTATGATTAATGCATAAGTAAAATTAAGTAACTCATGCTCATATAGGATATCATATGTGAAGATAAGATCAAACAAGCTATCTAACCTTGTGTAGGGCTAAGATGGTGATGGTCACATCCCATCACCCTAGGTGGTAAGGTAAGCACCCCTCACATGGTTAATGACATTCACGCCCATCATCCAGGTGGCGAAGTATGAACCCTTCACATGGTTGGTGAGTACTAAGCTCCAAGTTGGTTACCAATGTACTAACCCCTCGATAGGTTACCCGAGCTCTTATCCCCTGGATTGGGCATGGTCGAATACATCACTTTTATATAGAATTTATCATAAGCTCTAATGCAATACTTCATATAGGAATAATCCTATACATAAGCTCATTACATCAAGATGACATCATTCATACCATAGCTAATAACATCATTCATATCATATCTCACGCTTTGGACCTTCAATTCCTCAAGAAACCATAACCGGATATTTTATCAAACACCTTGGGGGTGTGTAAAGGGGGTAAAAGACCATGCAATTTAGAAATGAAATTATACAAGAAAATCTGTGGTAAAACCATTACTCAACACCTTGGAACACCCCCAAGACATTCACATCAAAACTCGACCTCAAATCCAACATTAGATCCAAGATTTAGATCTCAAAACATGCTAAAACAACCATACTTTCATGAACTAAAATCATTGTTCAGTAAATTTTTCAATATACAAGACCCACATATAAAATCAACTTTAAAGCATGCAATATTAGTAAAAAGTAGGCTTAGGTACCATAGGTGGAAGGACCCAATGGTTCAACACCACATACCTTAGCTTTTGGATGAACTAAGTGAAGGTTGACAATGGAGACTTGAAACTTGAAGAGAATCCTTAGCTTTGGATGAGGGTTTTGGGTCTTGAATTTGGGAGTACAATATGGCTAAGTGTTTTAGGAAGTATTGGGAAATATTTAGGATGATATAAGGATGAAATTTGACTAAGAATAGAGAAAAACACATTTGAAAAACTTGGTCCCAACACTTAGAATGTTTTGGGCCGCACAAGAAAAACATTGCTAGGCAAATACACATCTCCGCATCGCAGAGAGGATGCGGAGAAGATTTTGTACTGTAGCGCGCCCAATGCGTGTCGCGGAGGCATCGCGGAAAGCTCTCCAGAATTCGCCACTTAAAAATTTATAATTATCATTCTTTCTCCGTTAAATCGAGGTTAGACCCTTTTTCACCTAATCTGGACCCTTTGAACAAGAATACAAAGTCGGATGTTTTAAATCACAAATGGATTTTTAGATATAAGGAAATTAAAATTCTAGGCATTCTGAGGCACGTTTTGGGGCACCTTTTGGGGTCGTTACAATATCTCCCCCTTGGGAACATTCCTCCTTGAATGTAAAAAAGACGTACAAGACAAGAGTGATCATGATCAAATCAGTCCCAACAGAATGCAACATAATTTGTAAAACACCATTTTCAAATCCTTAACATAAGTGTAAAATCATCACAAATTTACTAACTTAAACATGGACGCATATGAATGACATAAGGGCTGAAATGTAAGATTTTGCATGTCCGCTTCAACCTTCCATGTAGCACTTTCAACTTGTTGGTTTCTCCAAAGGACATTAACTGATGCCACCTCTTTGTTCCCCAATCTCTTTACTTGCCTATCCAAGATCTGAACTAGAACCTCCTCATAAGTCACGTTATCCTCAACAATACCCACCACATCAAGAGGCACAATGGCATTAAGATCACCAACACATTTTCTCAACATAGAATCATGGAATACTGGATGAACCAAATTCATTTCATTAGGCAACTTCAACTCATAAGCTACCTGCCAACCCTCTTTATCATCTCATAAGGACCAATACCTTAGGCTCAAAATTTCCCTTTCTTACCAAAATGGACCACACCCTTCATTGGAGAAAGCTTCAAATAGACCCAATCAGCCACTTGGAATTCTAGGTCTCTTCTTCTTACATCAGCATAGGATTTTTGACGACTTTGGGTTGTCTTCAACCTTTACCTAATCATCTTAACCTTCTCAAGAGCCTCCATAACTAGATTCGGCCCCAACAAAGCCACCTCTCCAACCTCAAACCAACCAACTGGTGATCTACAATTTCTACCATAAAGAGCCTTAAATAGAGCCATACCGATGCTAGAGTGATATCTATTATTGTAAGAGAACCCAATCAATGGAAGATGGTCATCCCAACTACCTTTAAGCTCCAAGACACAAGCCCTAAGCATATCCTCAAGTGTTTGAATTGTCCTTTCGGCTTAGCCATCCATTTGAAGATGGAAGGTGGTACTAAGGTGAACTTTGGTACCAAGACCCCTTTGAAAAGACTTCTAAAACTATGAAGTAAATTGTGCACCTGATTCGATATAATGGATAAAGGAACCACACGTAGCCTCATTAACTCACGGATGTATAACCTTGAATACTCTTCAGCCCCATAAGTAGTTTTGACCAGTAGAAAGTGAGTCGATTTCGTCATCCTATCAACCACCACACATACTGAATCAAAACCTTTTCTAGTCTTGGGCAACCCAACCATAAAATTCATATTAACTACCTCCCACTTCCAAGTAGGAACCTCTATTTCTTGTGTTAGGCCACTCGGCCTTTGATTTTTGACTTTGACTTGTTGGTAACTATGGCAACCGGAAAAAAATTTGGCAATGTCCCATCTTCATGCCTCCCCACTAATACACATCCCTCAAGTCTCTATATATTTTCGTGGAACCGGGGTGCATAGAATAAGAGGAATTATGGGCTTTATCAAGAATTCTCTCCATCAAACTATCAACACATGGCACACACAACCTACCTTGGTATCTAAGGGCCCCATCTCCCCCTTGTTAGAAAATCTCTATTTTTCACTCTCTCACCAAGGCCTTCAATTCAAGCAAGGACAAGTTTAGATCTTGTTTTGCTATCACCTCATCAACCGAAGAAGATTTAGAACCATCAAACACAACAACACCATTACTCACATCTTCAAACCTCACCCCTAATCTAGCCAACCTATGCACCTCCCTAGCCATCTCCCTTTCACCACCATCCACATGAGCTAGGCTACCCATGGACACCCAACTCAAAGCGTCTGCCACAACATTTGCCTTACCCGGATGCTAATGCACACTTATGTCATAGTCCTTACGGAGTTCTAACCACCTTCTTTGTCTTAGTTAAGGTCTTGTTGTGTGAAGACATATTGAAGGCTCTTATAATCGGTGAAGACATCAACATGAACCCCATACAAATAATGTTGCCAAATCCTTAATGCAAACACCACGGCGGCTAATTCAAGATCATAGATAGGGTAGTTCTTTTCATGCACCTTGAGTTGTCTAGAAGCATAGGCTATGACCTTACCATTTTGCATTAGCAGACAACCCAAACCAACTCTAGATGCATCACAATACACAACAAAACCCTCAAGCCCATCCGATAGTGACAATATAGAAGTGGACATAAATCTATCTTTCAATGTTTGGAAACTTTTCTCACATTCATCGGTCCCCACAAACTTCACCTTATTTTGAATCAATTTATTCATAGGAGAAGCAATGGAGGAAAACCCATTCACAAACCTTCTATAGTAACCCACAAGGCCCAAGAAACTCCTAATGTTTGACGGGGTCAATGGTCTAGGCCCATTCCTAATTACATCGATCTTCTTAGGATCCACTTTATTAATACCATCCCCCGACACCACATGACCCAAGAATGCAACCTTCTTCAACAAAAAATCACAATTGTCATATTTAGCATACAACCTCTCCTCCCTTTGCAGCATAACCCTTAAATGGCCCATATGCTCTTCCCTATGATGTGAAAAGTTCAAAATATCATCAATGAAAACCACAATAAAGGAATCAAGGTAGGGCTTGAAGACCCTATTCATTATGTCCATGAAGATGGCCGGTGCATTAGTCAATCCAAAGGACATCACCATAAATTCATAGTGCCCCATATCTCATCCGGAAGGCCGTCTTGGGATATCACACTCCCTCACCCTCACTTGATGGTCCCGGACCAAAGATCAATCTTAGAGAAAAAGCTAGCCCCTTGCAATTGCTCAAACAAGTCATCAATTCTTGGAAGGGGATATCTATTCTTTATAGTGACCCTATTGAGTTGCCAGTAGTCAATGCACATTCTAAGTGACCCATCTTTCTTCTTAACAGTCAACACCGGTGCACCCCAAGGTGATTGACTAGGTCTAATAAATACCTTCTCCAACAAATCTTTTAATTATTCCTTTAATTCCTTCAACTCCTTCAACTCCGTCGGGGCTATACTGTAAGGGGGAATGGAGATAGGTTGATTGTCGGGAAGGAGATCTATACCAAAATCTATCTCCCTTTCAAGAGGGACACTGGGAAGGTCATTTGGGAAGACATCAAAAAAAAATAGTTTACAATTGGGACCGACTTAATGGAAGGGGCTTTGGACTCCACATCTTTGACCCTCACAAGATGATACAAACACCCCTTGGAAATCAACCTATGGTCTTTAATGCATGAGATGAACCTACCCCTTACTACCACATCATGACTTTCCATTCAAGGACGGGTTCATTTGGGAATTGAAACTTGACACTACTGGTTCTACAATCAATGAAAGCATAGTAGGAATGCAACCAATCTATCCAAAAAATAACATCAAAATTAACTATGTCTAATTCAATAAGATCACAAGGTAAGATTTTATGCAAAATGTAAACCAGATAATTTATAATACACCTCCTAGAAACAATAGATGCACTAATAGGAGTAGACATCTCATATGACTCATGTAACAACTCTGACTCAACATGGAACGTTTTAGCAATAAAGGGGGTAACAAAGGAAAGGGTGGCACCTGGATCAATTAAAGCATATGCATCAAGATCAAAGATTTTCAACATACCGGTAACAACATCTCCGACCTCACCAACCCCGTGCCTCCCATGTAGAGCATAAAACCAGTTATTCCTTAGGGAACCACCATGAGGACCACCTCTACCCAAAGGGACTGCCTTTGCACCCCGAACCTTGCTATAATTTCTTGGACAATCTACTTTCTCATGACCGAGCTCCCCAAGTTCGAAGCATGCATTAGAACACTTCAAATATGGACCCACATGCCTCTTCCCACATCTAGGGTACACATCATTAGGATCGACTACACATACACCTGTAGGTCTAGGGAAGTCATTAATAACTCCCCTATTTGTAGCATGAGGAGGTCCTTAGCTTTGATGAAATCTAGCACCCTTTTGGAACCCACCCTCAAACTGCGCCTCTTCGCCTCATGACCCCTCCTTTTTCTCATCTTTTCTTCCTCTATTTGCTCGGCATAGGTCATCAATAGAGACAAGTCCATGTCACCAATAAGCATGGCAGATCGAAATTTATCAATTACCAAATCGGAGACCCCCATAATAAACTTATTCACCCTTAACTTAGGATCGGCCACCAAATAAGGAGCATACTTTGAAAGTTGATTAAATTTGAGGGCATACTCCCACACACTCAAAGCACCTTGTTTCAAGTTCATAAACTCTACCAATTTAGCCTCCCTAAGTTCAAGAGAGAAAATCTGATTAAAGAAGGACAATTTGAACTCCTCCCAAAGCTCTACATTACGTACCCCTTCTCACACTTCCATTGCTCATACCAAATTAGGGATACCCCTTTGAGTTGGTATGCCGCCAACTCCGCCTTTTCATTTTGCCAAACACCCATGATAATCAAGATTTTGCAGACCTCATCAATGAAGTCTTGTTGATCTTCATCCACCTTTGACCCATGGTAAATCGAAGGATTCATCCTCATGAAGTCTCTTACCCTAGCTCCTAGGGTATTAGCATAAGAGGCTTGGGGCCCTTGCTAGACTTCGTTGGCAACCACTTGTGCAAGCATATTAAGAGCATCTCGGAGCTCACCATTGGTAGGTTGCTCCTCGGGAGTTTGGGATCGTCTTCCTCTACTGTTTGGCATGATCTATCATAGAAAAGAACAATCGTTGGGGGAAAACTTAATTCAAGTTTATAGCATGACTTAGAACATAAAGAAGGGTAACATTTTCTAAAATGCCTCATAGCCTCCTATTCATAATCACGGTGCACTTCACAACCATGAATAGTACTTTGATCGGCGTGGTGTGTTGGACTCTGAGGATCTAACAACCTAGTGCTCTGATAACAAGTTTATCATGACCCAAGCCTATGGCGTAGGTGTGAAAAGGTGAATGGAGAACTCGAAGGAACCCCAAGCAAGCCTCTTAACTAGTCATTACACATCCTTGGTCGCGGAAGCATATAAAATACATGTAGAATAGAATAGGGCATTAGGGCTAAGGGAGAGCTTTGCAGTACATCGATATCAAAAGGAAAGGAATCATAGCCCATATCATAAATACATAACTTGTCCAACAAATACCTCTTTTTGATAGAACGGGGACCAAGATAAATTAACCAGGCTCACGCTCATAGTCAAATAGAACATAATATAGAGTCTCAATACATAGATAAGAGGAAAACATAAACCAAAGTCCCTGCAATGGAGGACTTACCAACAAGCTTGGAATAGCATCATCTAACCACATGGAGGAGGAGGATGATCAACTTGGACACCAGTTCCTACATGGTGATATCATGTATGCAAGAATATGTGTTAGTTTGTTTGAATGTACTAAGTATGTGGGATACAATGCAACAAGAGATAAGCATCATAATCCAAAATGCATAATGATAAGCAATAGACATAATATAGGAATACGATATGTGTGGTCAATGTACAAGTAAAACATGCTTAAGTAACTCATGCTCGTATAGTATATCATATGTGAAGATGAGACCAATCAAGCTATCCAACCTTGTGTTAGGCTAAGATAGTGATAGTCACACCCAATCACCCTAGGTGGTGAGGTATGCACCCCTGACATAGTTAATGACATCATAACTATCATCCAGGTGGTGAAGTATGAACCACTCACTTGGTTGGTGAGTACTAACTCCAGCGTCAGTTACTAAGGTACTTACCACTTGATAGGTTATTCGGGCTATTGTTCCCCCAGATCGAGTATAGTCGAATACATCACCTTATATAGGATTTATCATAAGCTCTAATGCAATACTTCATATAGGAATAATTATATACATAAGTATATTTCATCATCATAACTTCATTCATGTCATATCTCATAGCTCAAAACATCATTCATATAATATCTCATGCTTTGGACCTTCAATTCCTCAAGAAACCATAACTGGATATTTTATGAAACACCTTGGGAGTGTGTAATGGGGGTAAAAGACATGCAATTTAGAGATGAAATCAAGCAAGAAAATCTATGGTAAAACCATTAATCAACACCTTGAAACATCCCCAAGACATTTACATCAAAACGCCCACATCAAATCTAACATTAGATCCAAGATTTAGAACTCAAAACATGCTAAAACAACCATACTTTCATGAACTAAATCATTGTGCAGTAAATTTCTCAATATACATGACCCATATGTAAAATCTACTTTTAATCATGCAATATTAGTAAAAAAGAGACTTAGGTACCATGGGTGGAAGGACCCAATAGTTCAACACCACATACCTTAGCTTTTGGATGAACTTGGTGAAGGTTGACAATGGAGACTTGAAGCTTGAAGAGAATTTTTAGCTTTGGATGAGGGTTTTGGGTCTTTAATTTGGGAGTGAAAATATGGCTAAGTGTTTTGGGAAGTATTGGGAAATATTTAGGATGATATAAGAGTGAAATTTGACTAAGTATAGATAAAAACACATTTGGGAAACTTGGGCCCAACACTTAGAATGTTTTGGGCTGCACAAGAAAAACACTGCCAGGCAAATACACATCTCTACATCACAGAGAGGACATGGAGAAGATTTTGTACTAAAGCGCGCCCAGGGCACGTTGCAAAGGCATTGCAGAAAGCTCTCTAGAATTCGCCACTTAAAAATCTATAATTACTATTCATTCACCCTTAAATCGAGATTAGACCCTTTTCACCTAATTTGGACCACTTGAGTAAGAATCCGAAGTTGAATTTTGTGAAATCACAAATGAATTTTTCGATATAAGGAAATTAAAATTTTGGGCATTCTGAGACACATTTTGGGGAACTTTGTAGGGTCGTTACAACTTTATATAGAGTATATCACATACATAAGCTCATTTCATCATTTTATTGTCAATCATGTCATATCTTATGCTTTGGACCTTCAACTCCTCAAGAAACCATATCCAGACATTTTATCAAACACTTAGAGGGTGTGAAATGCTAGTATAAAAACCATGAAATATAGAGATGAAATCATGCAAGAAAATCCATTGTAAAACCATCAATCAACACCCTCATGCAACATACATCAAAACCCCTTCTCAATCTTACAATAGATCAAAGATCTATTGCTCAAAACATAGCAACACAGTCACAACATTACATAGCTTTAACATAGTGTACAGTGAATTTCATAATAAGTAAGACCCATTTGTAAATTTACTTTAAATCATGCAATTTGAGTAAAAGGAGGCTTCAGTATCATGGGTGAAAGGAAGCCATGAAACAAACCCACATACTTTAGCTTAGAATGAACTTGGTGAAGATTGGAGATAGAGACTTGAAGCTTGAAGAAGAACCTTGAAGGAGTACCTTAGCTTGGGATGAGGGTTTGGGACTTGAGTATGGGGAGTGAAAATATGGCTAAGTATTTTAGTGAGTATTAGGGAATATTTATGATGATATGAGGGTGAAATTTTGCTAAGTATGGGTAAAAACACGTTTGGGAACACTTAGGCTCAAGACTTGGAAGTCTTGGACTAAACCAAAAAAATAGTCCCCAAAATGTACTGTGGCGCATATGGAAGCAACACGAAATGGAATTTAAAATTTTAGGCATTTTGAGGCACGTTTTCGGGCACTTTTTATGTCATTTCAAAATAGGAAGGTCATATTGCCTCAAGCTTGATTAGAATGGAAGAGATAACGGTATTGCTTTTACAAATCCACTTCGGCTTTCCAAGTGGCACTTTTGACTTGTTGATTCCTCCAAAGGACTTTTATGGATGCTATATCCTTATTTCCTAACCGCTTGACTTGCCTATCCAATATTTCCACCAGGACTTCCTCATAAGTCAAATTTTCTTCAACATTCACTGCTTCTAGGGGCACAATGGAATTAGGGTCCCCAAGTACACTTCCTCAACATGGAGATAAGGAAAACTGGATGAACCATGCTCATTTTCATGGGAAAATTTAATTCATATGCAACTTTACCAATATGCCTCAAGATCTGATAAGTCCCTACATACCTAGGGCTTAACTTCTCTTTCTTTCCAAAACAAACCACACCCATCATTGGCGAAACCTTCAAGAATACCCAATCAACAATTCCAAACTCAAGATCTCTTCTCCTAGTATCAGCATAGGACTTTTGCCAACTTTCAGCTGCCTTCAACCTTTCCATTATCATTCTTACATTTTTCTAATGCTTCCATGGCCAAATTTGGACCCAACAAAGCCATTGCCCCTTTAGAACCACCCAATCGGGGTTCTACATATCTACCACACCAAGCTTCAAAGGGGGACATTCCGATGCTAGAGTGATAGACATTGTTATAAGAAAACTCTATGAGTGGAAGACACTCATGATAACTACCCTTAAACTCCAAAACACAATCCCTAAGCATATCCTCGAGAGTTTGAATAGTCCTCGATGTCTTGTGCTAGGCCACCTGGACTCTAACTTAAATTGTTGGCAATTATGGCAACCGGCTACGAATTTAGCAATATTCCTATTCGTACCACCCCACTAATACACTTTCTGTAAATGTCTATACTCTTGGCATAACCGGGGTGAATGGAATAAAAAGAATTGTGTGCCTCTCTCAAGACTAAGTCCCTCAACTCATCAACATCAGGCACACATAACCTACCTTGGTACCTAAGGACGCCATCTCCCCCTTGGAAGAAAACCTCCACCTTGCCACCCATCACCAATGACTTGAATTCCACCAATGTGGGATCAAGGACTTATTTGGATTTGACTTCTTCAACCCAAGAAGACTTAGAACCATCTATCATCATTGTACCTCCATTTTCAGCCTCATTCAATCTAACCCCCAACCGAGCTAACCGATGAACTTCTTTTGCCAATTCTTTCGTGCTTTCATCAATATTAGCCACACTCTGCATGGACACCCGGCTTAAGGCATTGACCACAACATTAGCTTTGCCAGGATGGTAATGCACACTCATGTCATAATCTGTAAGGAACTTCAACCATCTCCTTTGCCTCAAATTTAGATCTCTTTGGATGAACCTGTATTGAAGAATCTTATGGTTGGTGAACATGTCTACATGAACTCCAAATATTGACACCATATCATCAAAGTAAATACCACGGCCGCTAATTCAAGATCCTGGATGGGGAAATTATGCTCATATACCTTTAGTTGCCTAGAAGCATATGCAATGACCTCACTATCTTGCATCAGAACACACCCAAACTGATTCTTGAAGCATTATAATACACCACAAACCCTTCCAACGCTTCCACTAGAGCCAAGATAGGAACAAACGTAAGCTTGTCCTTCAAAGTTTGAAAACTCCTTTCACATCATCGGTGATATACTATCAAAATACAACACTTTTGATGCTTAAAATATGAAACTTTGTGTATTCTCAACATGATGTTAGTAGGATTGATGTGTTTCTGTGTTTGTTTTGCAGGATTTCAGGGTTGGCATTGATTTTTGGAAAAATATGTAGGAGTTACTGATTTTAAGATCCACGAGACCCTTTACAGGCAGTAGAGTACTCTAGGGGCCATGAAAGAGGTTTCATGTGCAATTCCAATGAGGGTGGATTTTTTAAAGTTTGGTCTATGAACATGAAGACGAGTCATGGAATACTTTATGAGTTGTAGATCAAGTGTCGTAGCATGAGGATGAGAAAGTGAAGACTTGCAAAAATTTCATCAAACGGAACCCCTACAGGCTATAGAGGGGTGTCATAGAAGCCAAGTCCAGAATTAAAGCAACAAAGTAAGAAAGCCCAACTAAAGGCTATAAATCACTATGCAGCCCGTAGTGCACCTCATGAAGCGTGCCGACCCATTTGTCCTACATTGTTTTGGATATGTAATTTAAATGTTATAAATAGATTTTTAGGTTATTTTCCTTAAGAGTTAGTGAATTTATAGCAAGATACAGTGGAGAAAAACATTGGAGAGTTTGAGATACACTTGCATACTTTAATTTCATCTTCTAATTACAATCTTGTGGTTCACATTGAAGCTTGGATTTTCTTGTGCTTAATGCAATTGTGTAAGTGCTTTATTACGTTATTCAAATTCATAAGTCATGTATCTACACATACCATGAGTAGTTAAATCCACAACTAGGGTTGTGGGAACCATCACAAACTAACAAGGTAAAACCAGATAATTTTAAATTCTTGAAAAGTGTGCATGCATGTATTAATTAGTTCTCTTTGTTTTGCATGCTTTCTAATTATGGCCAACATTAGAACCCGCCTAGTATTACTAAATGGACCAAGGTAATAATAAATAGAAAAAGAGATTAATTAATAGGATTTGATCAATGCTTCTCATCTAATCAACTGAATTGGGACAAGGGAAGGTTTTACTGGTACAATAGGTAAGGGTTAGTTATGTCACACTGCGGGGATGGACCAAATCACATAGTGAAATTCGCCTCTCACCTGGGCCAAAAGGTTTGGTAAACTTAGCTTACCATTCTGCATAGGGAACACAATACCTTAGTTTCTCTCCATATTGGTTTAAACATGTGTTTTAGTTTATTAGTTATTATCAAACGCCCCTCCCCTTTTGGGAATAAGTTGGCTAATAACCTAAATTGCAACATTGAATTCTTCTAAGTCTAACATATTCCCTTGGATTCAACCCTAACCTTGGTTAGGTTCTATATCTTGACAATGACCGCTTTAGCCTCAAAAAGTAGGTGTAGCATGGGTGACATCAGTCGGTCCATTAAAATTTTGCTTTCTTTTGTGTCAACTTTGTCAAGGGAGAAACAATTTAGGAGAAACCATTCACAAACCTCTAGTAGTAACTTGCCAAGCCCAAGAAACACATAATGTCCATTGGATTCAAGGGTCTAGGCCAATTTTTTATCACCTCCATCTTCTTTGATCCCCTTTAATCCCTTCACCCGACACCACATGTCCCAAGAATCTGACTACTTTCAACCAAAACTCACATTTGTCAAACTTAGCAAATAGTCTTTCTTCCCTCTATGTTTGCAACACTACCCTTAGATGCTTGGCATGCTCCTCTTCACTCTGGGAATAAATCAAGATATTATTTATGAATACGACCATAAACATGTCAAGGAAAGGCTTAAAGACCCTATTCTTGAGGTCTAAAAATATCGCCAAAGCATTGGTTAGGGTGAAAGACATCACCACAAAGTCAAAATGTCCATGTTCTGTCCGAAAGGTCATTTTAGGAATGACACACTCCCTCACCCTCAACTGATGATACCCGAACCAAAGGTTGATCTTTGAGAAGTGACTAGCCCCTTGAAATTGATCAAATAAGTCATATATCCGGGGTAGGGGATACTTGTTCTTTATGGTCACCTTATTAAGTTGCCAGTAGTCAGTACACATTCTAAGTGAGTCATATTTGTTCCTCAAAATAATAGTGGCACATTCCCAAGGCAATTTACTGGGCCATATAAAACCTTCCTCTAACAAATCTTTCAATTGGTTCTTTAACTCCTTCAACTTCATTGGGGCCATTCGGTAGGGAGGAATGGAAATGGATTGCATGTCAGGATAGATGTCTATATCGAAGTCTATTTCCCTTTTAGAAGGAATATCAAGAAATTCATCAGGAAAGACATCAAGAAACTCATTGACCACTGAGGCCGACTTGATAGAAGGGACTTTAGACTCAACATCCCTAACCTGCATAAGATGATAAATGCAACCTTTGGAAATCAACCTTTGAGACTTAAGATAAGAGATGAACCTACCCTTGACCACTGAATCATGACCTTCGCACTCAAGGATAGGTTCATTAGGGAATTGGAATCTAACCTTAAGAGTTTGACAATCAATAGTAGCATGATATGCATGTAACCAATCCATCCCGAGAATAATATCAAAATCCACCATGTCAAGTTCAACAAAATCACAAGGCAAAACTTTAAGCAATAAAGACATTGGAGATCCCCCATAGACTCATTTAACAAGAATGGACTCACTGATGAGGGTATACACCACAAAAGGTTCACATAATAATTAGGGACATACATGGAGCCTATTAGGAACAGAAGGAGTAATAAAAGAAAAAGTGGCATCGTGATGTAATAAAAGTATATACACTAAAATCATAAACCTTCAACATACGGATAAAAACATCAGGTGTCTCATAAACCCCTATCTCCCTTGAATAGCATAAAACTAATTATGATGTGGAGTGCCTCCTTGTTGGCCACCTTGTACTCTTTGATCACCATGGGTACCTTGTCCTTGAGGATGACCATCTTTACCCTTGTTGATACAATCCACAATCTTGGGGCCCATTTTTCAACACTCAAAGCAAGCACCCAAATTCCTCAAACATATGTCACCATGATTCCTCCCACATTTTGAACACCTCGGAAGAGTCGTCCCACAATTGCCACCTTTAGTCTTAGGGTTGAGAGTCCTATCATTAGCAAATATTTATCCTTGGGCATTAGAGGACCCTTGGACTTAGAATTTTTGCCTTTCTTAAAATGACCACCCTTTTGAATTTGTGACCTTGTTGGAAACAATCCCTTTTGTACCCTGGAAGCCCCCATCAACTTGATCCCTTTTGGACTCTCCATCCTTTTTTTCCTAAGCTTCTCCCCCTGAAGTTGTTTGACATATGTCATAAGCTGAGATATATACTTTTCTATGATAATCATAGTAGTACGACACATTTTATTGATCAAATCAAACACATTCAAAACAAACTTGTACATTCTTGCCCTAGCATCGGTAACCAAGTAAGAAGTATACTTTGAGAGATCATTGAACTTAAGGGAATTCTCCCTAACACTCATAGAACCTTATGTGATGTTCATGAACTCTGTCATCTTCACTTTCCTTAGTTCAATTGGAAAGAAGCGTTCAAGGAAAGCAACTTTGAACTCTTCACAAGGAATGGGCTCATTATCTGCCCTTTTATTTTCCATTGGTTGTACCACATTTGAGCTAGGTCTTTAAGTTGGTAAGCCACTATTTCCCATTTCTTTTTCGAACTAACCCCTATAATAGCCAAGAATTTATACACTTTGTTGATAAACTCTTGGGGGGTTTCTTCCACTTTTGAACCATAGAACTCTGGGGGATTCATCCTTGTAAAATCCCTCACTCTTGAAGCTAGATTTGGAGTATGATGAGCTTGAACTCCTTGGTTGGCCATGGAAAGTAACCACATGCTGATATTTGGCATGAGTAACCACTTCTTTTTCTGCTTGGGGAACTTGTGGAGCTAGAGGGACCGTTATTCCCTCAGGAGTGAGAGCTCTCTGTGCCATTTACATTAGTGGAATGATCTAGATGATCAAAGACCACCTATTATAAATAGTAAACCTCACTTCAAATATAAAGCAGGACATAGAGTATGAAGAAGTAATTCAGTTCCTAAAATGCCTCATAGCCTCTTATTCATAGTTGTGGCACGTTTCACAACTATGAACAAGACTCTACTAGATGTGGTTTGTTAAACTTCTGAGGATCATTTACAAACCTAGTGCTCTGATACCAAGCTTGTTACGACCCAAGCCTAGGGCTTAGACATGACATGGTGAATGGGGAACCGAAAGGGACCCCAAATAAGCCTCTTTCGCATACATGGCATATCCTTGGTTTGTGGAAACATAATTAAACAACCATAAAGTAACAAATAATTTCTTAGGGGAAACGGGACTTTGGACTCATGCTATGTGGATGTTGTAGGGAAGAGGATTCACATAAATTACATAGAAATTAAGTCTAAGGGGTAGGTAAGTATGACTCACACTATGGGGATAAATATGAATTTAGGACTTTTATCTCATTATCAACGTACAATTAGCACATAAAAGAATAAGTACTAAGGGAAACCTTCAATAATTACAAAAGCATAATGAGTCAAGCTGACAACATACATAACCATAACCATGTCCAACAGTACCTCTAATCATGAATAGAATGGGGGCTAAGACACTTCCCGAGCTCACCCTTAATAGATAGAATCCAAAAGGAAATAGACAAGTTTTCATAGAGAATGAAAGTAAATAGGTTTTGCCCTCAGATGTAGAGGACTCACCAATAGCAAATCTCTAATCGAACCGCTTAGACACGTGGAGGAGGAGAATGGGATAGAGCTCTGGTCCCTACATGGTTAAATCAGTAGGCAAAAGTATGCATTAGTATATTTGAATGTACTATATATCTGGGATGCAAATGTAATAGGAAAACATAATCTATAAATAAATAATATCCATAATCATACTCAATGATTATAGGCTAAATATGACGTGGATGATAAATTCTTAGTAAAGACATGCATGAAAGAAGACTAAATCACATAACATATCATACATAGGTGGGAAAAAACCATAACCAACATGTAAGACCAAGCAAGCTACTACTTGGAATCCCGTTGTTCACACCACATTGGACAAGGTGTGGTCTACATTTCCAGGGTAGAGCAAATACTAACCTTACGGCATGGCCTTTTCAAAAAGTGCCATCACCTTATAGCATGGACTTTTTGGTGGGTTTCACATGATATCCTTACATTACGGCATAGCCTCTTTGATAGGTTCAACAAATAAAATTACCTTACAAGATTGAACTTTCAGTAGGTAAAAACCCATGTAGGAGATCAATGATATACCAACGGTGGCATATAGTTTGGGATAATGGGAGACTACCAAGGTCCTCTCGGTGCTAGGTCACAATCCCACAGAATAATTCAAACAAAGTTATAGTTATAGTATGCATAGTATCACAACTTCATAATATCATTCTTGGAGTAGCTCATCAAACATAGCTTATTTCATTTTGTTAGGGCTTTATATCATTCTTTTTATTCATATCATGCTCATGACCTCATAACATACTTATTAGCCTCCCTAATAGTCAGAACTTGCATAACATACATATCTTTTCACAAGGAATTCATTACTTGATAACTGTGGCATGTATATTTTAGTCATATAAAGTTGGGTATTTTACATAAACTTAAAATCATGAAAATCATGAGTAAATTCCATGAGGGAAGTGAAATAAACCTTTAAGAATTATCCAAAGTAACCCACCAAAAGCGTTTAGAGACTTCGATAGGGTATCATTATACTCATACTTCAAACATTGGCTTCACATAACTATATATTTCAGAATAATAAATAAGTGTAAATCATCATAAAATACTTCATAAAATCATCATATGCAAGAGTTCATAAAATCATCACATATTACTATGAATTGAGAAATCAATGAAGAAGGGGACTGGATGAGCTTAGTGGAGGGAAGATCTCTACTGATCAAAACCCACAAACTTCTGGTTGAAATGTACCACTCATAACGGTGATATTGTAGGTTCGAGCCCTACTAAGTTGGTGATTTTACGAAGGAAAATCTGGTTTGGAGGTGAGGAAACTAAAACCCTTGCTTGGTTTTCTTGCTTTGAAGCCTTGAAGAACTTGGGAGTGTTTTTTGGGAGGAGTTTGCGACTTAGAGTGTGAGGGTGGATTCGAATAAGGTTTTCTTGGGTTATATAAGGATGGAGGGCTCATTTCAGACTTAAAAATCACAGAAGAGGCTTAGAAAATTAGGAAAGGTCAATTTTATCCTCTTTAGAATCTTGACAGACAGAACCACCTTGTTTATGGGGTGTGGTCCATTCTACAGGTCGTAAGAATGGGGTTTTGTCTATAGAATTTAGAGTCCTTAAAAACTAGCTCTGGTCCTAAACTCAAGACATGACTTATCACTCATAAGTCTAAGTATGGACCATCTGATAACTCGTACCTCCCATCTCAGAAAACTATGTTTTTACCAAGTCTGGCCTTCATTCCACGAGCACAAGTTATGGTTTGTGGATTATGTTATGATCCCTGAATTACACTATACATAGATGGTCCTCCAAACTTGAGCTACTAGAAGTTCACACTTAGGTCCCATGAGCTAATGTACGACTCGTACATCATCATATGGCCCGTAAGACCCCTCGTGTGAACCACGGTTACTCACAAAATATTCAGAACTCATTTCCTTGGAACTTTTCATGCTTTCCATAGGTGGAGACTTACATGTAACATCCCTAAATTCCTCATAGACACTTGATTATAAGTGTGGTGCACAATATACCCATAAGAAAAACTCTACTAGTCACGGCATCACGACATTGTGGATGCCTCGGGATACAACCTTCTTTGATATGATGTCTATCACACCCCAAAAGGAGGGGAGGCGACTGGCACTCAATATTATCATGGGTTGAGTAGCCACTAAATATTTTAGCTAACTAGAGGGATCCAAAAGATTGAGCAGCATAACATCTGAAAAACTAAGCCTGCACTGTATAAGTCAAGACCTAGTCAATAATAAGTCATATACACCAAGGTAGATAAGCTAAAATGATAAGCACTAGCTAATCGACAAGGTTGCAAATACTTCATATTATCTTCATGTGAAAGAGTTCATAGAATCATCATTAATTACCATAACTTGAGATATTATAAAGGAGAAAGAGAAGAATGGTTGATCTTGTAGAGGAAAGGTCTCCAAACTAAAAATCCACATACCTTGATATGATTTTTAATGGAGGGATTGGAGGGGAAGAATTTGAAACCCTAGCTTGGCCTTCTTGCTTGAAATCTTAGGGAAACTTGAGAGTGTTTGGGACTTAAAGTATTTTGGAATGGGTGGAATAGAGTGAATTAGGGTTGTGAGGCTGATAAGGGGCCTATTAAGGGTCAATATGACATAGTATAAGCATTAGACAATAGGACATATCGAATTTTCCCTCCTTAAAATTTTGTCAGATAGGACAATGAGACCCCATTTATGGGACTGGTCCAACTTATGGGCCATAGATAAGGGTGTTGTCTAGTTCTATCTCAGACTCTCAGAAACTTTTCTCTGATTCACATTCTATGACTAGAATTATAGTTCGTCAATCATTTTATGGGTCATCTAATAAGTCATACACCTCACTTCAGAAATTATTAGTTTCACTAAGTCTGACCTTCAATTCACGAGCACTACTTACGGCCCGTGGAACCACTTATGGCTCGTAAGACCCCTCGTAACAACTGATACTCAAATTTCTAGAACTTATTTCTTACACTTTTCATACTTCTCACAAGTGGGGCCTCACAATATCGGCCCCTCGAGAACATTCATCCCTGAACGTTGCTAAGGTAAGCTCTAAAGAACAGATACATGCATCATATGTCATATGCAACATATGCACCATGAAAATCTTTAAATCATGATTCAATTAACATTTATAATACAACCTCAAAATCACATAACCATGTATAGATGACATTAATAATGATATGCAAGGAAATGAGGTTCTAAGTTGGAATAAGTCATAGTACCTCAAGCTTGAGTAGAATGGAAGAGATAGGAGTATCACTTTTTCATATCCGCTTCGACTTCCTAAGTGGCACCTTCAACTTGTTGGTTCCTCCAAAGGACCTTGATAAAGGGTACATCTTTGTTCCTCAACTACTTAACTTGCCTATCAAATATTTCTATCGGAACTCCTCATATGTGAACTTCTCTTTAACGTTCACCGCCTCTTAAGGCACAAGAAATTAGGGTCCCCAATACACTTACTCAACATGCAAATATGAAAAATTGGATGAACCATACTCATTTCCATGGGTAAATTCTAATTCGTATGCGACTTACCAGCATGCCTCAAAATCTGATAAGGCCCTACATACCTAGGGCTTAATTTTCTTTTCTGACCAAAATGAACCATGTCCTTCATTTCTGACTCCATTCCTAGCTAAGAAATTTTATACATGTCCCAAAGTCCTCCATAAGCCCTATGAAGGAAGTAACCCCATAGGAGAGTCCATTATTGCTCGAAGAGTCTATTAAAGTTGTCCCATCTCTATTTTTAATAAAGTGGCCTCTTGTGATTTAGTTGAGCTTTCCATGGTAGACTATGATGTCATTCTTGGGATGGATTAGTTGCATGCCTCCTATGGCTCCATTGTAGAACCCGTGGAGTCATTTTCTAATACCCAAATGAGCCTATTCTTGAGTGGGAGGGTAGTAACTCTTCATGTAGGGGTCAGTTTATTTCTTTCTTAATGTCCTAGAAAATGATTTCAAAAGGGGTGCATCTATTAACAAGTAAGAGTAAAATATGTCAATTCTAAAGTTCCTTCCCTTTAGTCAGTCCCCATTGTGAATGAGCTTTTCGATGTCTTTCAGGAGGAGTTGTCGGTGGTCCTCCCTAAAGGGAAATAGACTTTGCCATAGAGCTCCTACCATATATTCAACCTATTTCAATCCCTGCATATAGAATAGATCTTGCAGAGTTGAAGGATCTAAAAGAGCAATTAAAGGATTTGTTGAAGAAAGTTTTTATTAGACCTAATCGACCTCCATGGGGTACTCCGATTTTATTTGTAAGGAAGAAAGATGGGTCACTTTGTATGTGTATAGAATACCAAAAACTTAATAAGGTCACCATCAAGAACAAGTATCCCCTTCCAAGGGAAGATGATTTGTTTGATTAATTGCAAGGGGCTACACACTTCTCCAAAGTTGACTTAAGATCGAGTATCACCAATTGAGGGACAAAGAGGGTGACATTCCCAAGACGACCTTTCAAACTAGGTATGGTCACTTTGAGTTTGTGGTGATGTCATTTGTTCTCACTAATTCCCCAATTATATTAATGAACCTTATGAATAGGGTGTTCAAATCCTACCTTGATATATTCATTATGTTCATTGATGACATATTAATCTACTTCCAAGATGAGGAAGAGCACATGGAGCATTTGAGGGTGCTATTGCAAACCCTAAGGGAGCAAAAGATTTATGCAAAATATGACTAGTGTGAGTTTTGGCTAGATGAGGTTGCCTTCCTTGGACATGTGGTATCACACGATGGTATTAAAGTTGATCCTAAGAAGACTGAGGCGGTGAAAAATTAGCCAAGGTCATTGACTTCTACTAACATAAGGAGTTTCTTGGGCTTAGCTGGTTAATATAGAAGGTTTGTGGAAGATTTCTCTTCCATTTCATTCCCACTTACCAAGTTGACTCAAAAGAAAGCAAAGTTTGTGTGGACGGATGAATGCGAGAAAAACTTCCAAAACCTTGAAGGATTAACTATCTTCATCTCTAATATTAACATTGCAGATGGAAATGATGGGTTCATAATGTACTGTGACGCATCAAGGGTTGGGTAAGGGTGTGCGCTAATGAAAAATAATAAGCTAATTGCTTATGCTTCTAGGCAATTGAAAATGCAGAGAAAAATAACCTGACTCGTGATCTTGAGCTTGAGGCGATGGTGTTTGCCGTGAAGATTTAGCAGCATTATATATATGGGTTCATGTGGATGTCTTCACCAACCACAAGAGCCTCCAACATGTGTTCACCCAAAGGGATCTCAGTTTGAAGCAGTGAAGGTGGTTAGAGCTTCTTAAAGATTATAACATGAGTGCGAACTATCATCCGGGAAAAGCCAATGTTATGGGCAACGCCCTTAGTAGAATCTCCATGGATAGTGTGTCTCACATTGAGATGATGGAAAAAAGGAGTTGGTCAAAGATGTTCATAGGGTGGCTAGATTGGGAGTGAGGTTGAGTGGATTCGGAAATGGTGGTGCAATGATACTTCATGGGTCCGGATCATCCTTGATTGATGATGATAAGGCAGCATGGATGTTGCCCAAGTTACACTTCTTTTTAAGAAGATAAAGTTATAGTTGTCAAGACATAGAACATAAACCTATAGGGAATACGTAGACTCAAGAGAATTCATGGATGGCAATTCAAGTGGTTAACCAACTTACTTCCCCAAAGGAGGGGGTTTACAATAATCAGTGAGAAATATAACTAAACTAACTATCACATGACAGATAGTTAGTTTCCCCAACTAACTATCTGTAGAGAAACTAGGGTATTGTATTCCCCATGATTCCCCAACTCAGTATCAATAGATAACCTAATTTTTTTTCTAGTGTATAACATGCAGGACGGTAAGTTATGTTGACCAAACCCTTTGGTCAAAGGTGAGAGTTGAATTTCACTATGCAACTTACCCATCTCCATAGTGTGCATTACTAATCCTTACCTATTAGTCCTAGTACAACCTCCCCTTGGCCCAGTTTGGTTGATTAGATGAGAACACATCAATCGAATCCTGTTAATTAATATCTTTTCCTATCATTACTATCTTTGTCCAGTCAGTAAACTAGGGAGTTTCTGATGTTGGCCACCACTAAAAAACAGACAAAATGAAGAGATTTATTAATACATGCATATACACCTTCCAAGAATCATGAATTATCCGATTTTACTTTGTTAGTTCTTCATAGTTCCCATAACCCTAGTTATGGATTTAGCTACACATACTATGTGTAGATGCAAAAATTATAAATTGAGAGGACATAATTGAACATTTACACAAAAGAATTAAGAACAAGCAAATCCCACTTCAATAAGAATCACAAGCTTAAAGATGAAATTCAAACGCAAGTGTTCCCAAAGACTCTCCAAGATGACGTTACAATTTTCTCTCTCTAAACACTGAGTTCTCTGAGTACTAGGCGAAAACGCCTAAAAAAATAGCCTAAAAAACATATCTATAATAATTAAAATTCACATCCTAAACAAAATAGGTGAACATGTCGGCATAACATATGAAAGTTGTTTATGGGTTGTCCTACATTCTACGGCCCGTAATTGGGGTTTCGTACTCAGCTGCTGAAAATTTGGACTTCAACTATACGACACCCCTCTATGACGTGTAAAGTCATTAATTAACCTTAAAGGGGGTTTTATTTGATGAAATTCCTAAAAGTGCAAGTCTCTGATCCTCGGGACATGAAATCTTCTACGACTCGTAAAACCTTCTATGGTTCATTTGCATGTTCATAGAATAAACTTCAAATAATAGCCCCTTACTACAATTGTTCGCAAAAACACCCTATGGCCCATAGAATGATCTACAGACCGTAAAGAGTCTCGTATAACAGCAAATAATCAACAACTTCAATAATTTTCCCCAAAATCAAGGCCAACCTATAAAGATTACAAATATAAACACAAAAACACATAAAACCAACTAATATCGCATTGAAAACAAACAAAATTCCAAGTTTTAAGCATCAAAAGTATTAGATTTTGGCAGCACATCAACACCCTCAACTTAAAATTGTTGTGTGTCCTCAAAAAAAGTGACGGACTCAATCTATATTGATAATACAGTGACACACAAACCTCAACCCAATGGCATACATCACATAAATCTTAGACTCAGACACCCACACCAACTTTTTGAAATAGAATCAGATAGCTATCAAGAAAACCAATACAAATTAGTGCATGTGACAACATAACTATGACAAGCCAGGTACTATCAACAGTCAACAATCACTGAACAAGTCTAGTGGTAACAATGCAATACAAGTGCCCTCACAGAAGGAAGTCTTATATCTATCACTCAATAATGTTTTCATGTTTAACCTTGGGACTATGCAAGATCACTCATTCTCACAAAACATATTCATGCATAATGTCTAATACCATAGGCTTGCCTCTATACTCATGACCCAGATCTTCAACTAACTGGACAAGGATCAATTTAGGACTTTATAGGCTTGTAATGTAGACTTAGGGGGGCTTTGGTATGATATTATAGGAAAATAGTGACTAAAGGCCCTCCTTGACACTGCATTTATCCACATATTTGCCCTACCAACTATGTTATTTTCACCTTGTTCTCCCTTTTTCCTATTTCAAGCTTTTTTGGGTGCTTTCTTTTCATTTTTTCAGCTTTTTGCCTTGTTTTTACACTTCATTTTGGTTTTTAGCTTACACTAAGGCATCACTTTTACATGATTTCTCTTTTTCTCCGTATCACTAACTGAACCCCTTATTTTTGTGTTTCACCCTTACACTAGCCACCCACAACTTAGGTTTCGGCCTATGTTGAGGTGCACAATATTCGTTCTCAGAACCATGCCACTTTTGGTAGCCACCCTCAACTTAGGCTTTTTGCCTCAGTCATGGTGCACAATGTTCAAGGAAGGACCAGGGCCAATTTCAAAATTTTACAAGGCTAAGTTAACCAGGTGTTTTCAAAAAATAGGTACATGTTAGCTCAAACAATAGGAAAATGAGCTTATATAATCATATTGGTTAGTCATTTTAGGCTAACTGGACTACTAAGAATAATGGCCTAAGACCCTTTGCTAATCCAATTAATCCACAATCTAACTTAGAGTAACAAGGCAAATTCTAAATTAACATAAAACACATGAATCTAGCAAATTAGGATCACACTCACATGGCACTGTATGCATTATCAACAAAAGACTCTCAAATCATGTTTTTTATCTCAATTTACCCTCACTTATCAAAACAAACATTGTCACACACCTAAACATGCATGGTTGCTATTTAACTACTAATCAAAATTTTTTATTTTTGGTGGGTATCATTTTTTTCAAACAAAACACAAAAACATGATATATGCCATAAGTATTGATACTATATGCTACAAATATTATCTAAACATCGTAAATGTGCTGGTTCAACAGAAAGTAAATGTCCACAGCAAAAAGAACATAGGCAAGAAAACCCTGAGATTAAAAATTGGGGAAGTTATGGACGCAAGCTACTCATACTTCACTAAGGCCCATAACTACCCACACACCATCAAAAAAGATGTGTATTGTTCCCAATGCACAAAATCAAAATAAAATAAAACATAAGGGGTCAAAAAACATACCTGGGCACCTAAGCGCCTATCAGAGGCTAAATCTGACCACCTTCCTCCTGCTGGGTACTGTGCTCAGCAGTAGTACTTTGTCCGAATGGCCAGCACCCCTCACCTGCTCCAACTCTTGAGCTCATCATATCTCTTCCTCCTGTCTCAATCTCCTTAAGACAAGCTCAAGCTCCTCCTTCTCTATCATCACAGCCAGAAATCGAACAACATCGGGATCATTGTCCAAGCAGGGTCTCTTCCCGTGAGAAGGCTGGATGGGCTCATCAGGATCAAAAAAATCAACCACCTGCACTGGAGGTATAGTCACTGGTAGTGCAACTAGTGCCACGAGTTCTACTGTCATGTCAGCTCGAAGTTGCTAGATTTCCGTCTGCATAATTGACAAATCTAAAGGACAGGCCTCGCCCAATTAGTTGTACCTTCTCCTTGAGGTGTCAATATATGTAACCACAGTAGAGATACAATCCTAAATAGTAGTGACAGTGAATGCCTGCATTTGACCCTTCGAGTCTAAAATGGCCTAGTAGACCCATGACCTAATCTGATGAACAAGTTGAGTCAACTGCAACTTGGTATGTGATAAACTCTGTGCCAAGGCCTATATAGATGTGGCAGACACGTAATTCATGCCCACAGTAGCTGCCTATGAAGTAGTGGCCTCTGGTACAGGAATAACAGTAGTGGCACCCTCTCCTCAACTGCCTCGGGTTGTGGGGGTCTCTTCTTAGTAGTAGCAGGAATAGTGCGACAGTCTGTGAACCCTCAGGTGGTGCTGGCAGTAACATCTCTGGCATAGGTGGAGGCTATGCTCGCCAGAGTGCCATCGGGTTCTCTTCAGCCTTGATTAGGCTGAGATACAATGTACACTGGACCTCAATCAATTGGTCCAGCTAGTGTATTATCTCCACACTTAACTGTTGACAAAGCCTGTATATCAAGCACGAGAATGGGATAGAGGTAGACCTCTTCATTCTGACCTCATGAATCTGCTCGGCTATTAGATGGTCCTAGTCAATATCATAGCTAGCTAAGTTGCTGGCAACCAAACTGACACGCTCTAGCATTAGATTATTATCAGCAAGTGTCGGTCAGATACGTAAATGAACAACTGCCCACCAAAACTTGTGGGGAAATAGAGCGAAGCCTTGAAAATAGGCTCTGAGTGTGTGGCGACCCATGCAGGTTCTAAACCCTAGTCAATAATATACCTGGCCACCTATCTCATCAAAGTGGATCATCTGTCTAGATCTTTCATCATAATCGAGTTCCTCGTCTACCCCACCATATAGTCAAACTCTGCGATGGATCTATGGAAGGAAAATCCAATCAAAATAATAATCAGCGGATGATGGCCTCCGATATATCCACCTGTCGGCCCCTTACTCTCGTCTTGATTAGTCTGGGCTAAGCAAGAGGCCTCTTTCCCTTGGGAATAGTGGTCTGGATAGTGGTTGCATATGGTCTAGGAGTATCATCCAAGTGCTTGTGTGAGCCACTGAAGCCTGTACCTAATCATCGTGTCCTGGAGGCTAGGGACACTGTCGAGTTTGTCTGAGATGACTCGGGGCTCCTCATAGATGGAGTGGGCTGGCTTGTCTCTCTTTCTCGGTTGCATGCCCTCCACATATATCTCTTGCATTCCCTCGATGCACCACTGGCTAGTAAGGGTATCGGATGTAGATGGTGATGATTGCGGTGCGACAGAGGACTTTGTATCTAATTTATCCTTAGAGCCTCCCTCAAAGCTAGACTCCTCTATGGATGCAGTCATGTGTGGTAAGACGCTCTCTTCATTGCTACCCTCCTTAGATAGGGAAGTGCAAACAAAAAGAGCCTGAGTCTACCTGCCTCTAGCAGCAGCTCTTGTCCGTGGTTGAGCTGCATCTAGATCTGGACTGACATCCAGCACCTCTAATGAGCCACTCAGGGTAGTGGCCTACTCATCATCCGAAGGCTCATCTCTAAGCCTCTTATGTAGAGCCCAGATCTCATGGTGTTTGGCTTTTGGGTCCATAGCACCTAAAACATGAACATATATGCACCATGGTTAGCCCCATAAATCAAGAATTAGAATGCAAAAAATCATCTAATTTAAGTTGCAAAAGGGTTCTACAAAAGCACCTTTACAGACCATAGTGGATACTATGAGCTGTAAAGAGCTTTTGTAAAATAGTGATTTAAGCAAGTTTTGTTACTGCCAAAGTCTACAAGACAAGTTATGACTCGGAAAGTGGTTCATAAGTCATAGACTGCATCGTAGAGATTTTCAGTGAGTAATTAATTTAAGGTAGAGATCTACGAGACCTATCTACGAGTTGTAAAGTAATCTATAACTTGTAGAAGGTCTTGGCTAATGGATACTCAGAAACATCATGTTTTTGGAATCTTACACAAGGGGTAATTACAACTCGAGGAATGATCCACTGGCCATAAATGCCACTTGTGGACAAGAAAACGCAGTCACCTGAGTTCCAAAGCCCATCACACGAACCCCAAAAGACTTTGTCAACAAACAAACTACCAGCATCAAAGCAAAAACACACATACTTATATGATTTACATAACACAAAAATTACCCCTAGCATGTTCTACACATATACACCCCATCGATAATGATCTAGTATATTTACCCTACAATTCCAGCCACTTATGATTGATTTCAACTAGGTCATGCACCTATGTCATCACCCACCAATTCACAAACACAATCATTTAATCATGCATGGTGAGTGACTTAATAGGCACTAACAACTACCCAAAACATTTACACAAGGCCAAAGTGCCTAAATCCGAACTTAGATAATAATTAAAACATGGGCAACCTAATTTCAACCAACAAAAATTAAATTCACACATAGATTTTATATCTAAACAACTCACCACATAATTTCCAAATCAATCATTCAAAACAAGAAAAATTAGGGTCCTAATTTAACCGACAACATACCAATATTTGCGATTAAAGTGAAGAAGATAAAGGAGATGAATAGGCATAAAACCTAGGCTGCCAAAAACGCACTAAAAAAATAGGTGTACGGTGGCCGTTGGTGGTCAGATTTACGAGGGGGAGGGGTTGGTAGGTTAATTTTGTAATTTAGGTCAAGAATGGGGTCAAAATAATCTAACCCTATTATTTATACCTTGACTGGGTCAACTGAAAAGTTACTGGGCCTGAACTCTGTGAAACCTCAATTATGGGTCGTAGAGTATTTTACGGCCCATAAATCTTTGTTTCTTAGAACATCCAAACCCTAGTTTTCAAGACTAGGTTTCACAGACTAGTCCATGAGTTATTTGATCTACGGATCATAAAGTTAGGTTTCACAGATACTACTAGGTTTCACAGACTAGTCCACGAAAATTAGGTTTCACAGATTAGTCCACTAGGTTTTACAGCCCATTCACGACCCTTAGTTTGATCTATGGATCATAAAGTTAGCTCGTGGACTAGAGTGTCTTAATTGTTTTTACTCACTGTAAATATCTATGAGATGGGATACGGGCCGTAAAGTGTTTGACGGCCTGTAGACCCAGTCGTAGAGACACTTCCTATAGCTCTTTTCAGCCAAAATGGTTAATTTAGTCATGTACCTACACACTCTTCATAGAATGCACTATTACCCTATATGCAACCAGCCAAATGTCCTAAATTACATTCAAAATATAAGAAAATAGACTACTTATGAATCCAAAATAGGAAATAAACCTATAACTACACTATAACATCAAAAACCTTGGATGACTTGGAAAAATTGGTTGCTCAGACTTCACTAATAGCCCAGACTTAACTCTTCAAATCATCTAGATGTTTTTTCATAGACTTACAGATATTAAAGATGACTTCGTCATCATTCTATCTAAACCTGAGTTGACTGGCTTCTATATCCACTAGTGCTCGCCCAGTGGCTAAGAATAGTCTCCAAGATGATTGGGATGTCCAAGTCAACTTCACAATCTAGGATCACAAAGTATGTAGGGAATATGAACTTTTCAACTTTTACCTACACATTGTATAGTATCCCCATAGGTTTCTTCATCGTGCGATCCGCTATCAATAACCATATGCTAATTAGAGTAGGGGATCCCAATTTAAGCTTCTTGTAGACCACAAAGGGCATCAGATCACATAGTGCCCTTGAGAACTCCACATCTCCAATGGTGCAGGGTATGGTGAAAGCATCGGGATCATATCACTTCTAAACCAAGGACCTCGTAGCAATAGGACTGCAATATTGAAGCTCTTGGGAGAACTCCTAACTCACAATGCGCATTTTAGTGGCCAAGTCCTTCATGCACTTAGAATACCTTAGCATCTTCTCTAATGCCTCAATGAGAGAGATGTTGATGGAGACTTGTTTTAGTATGAAGAAGAAGAAGAGCTTGCATTTTCCTTCCTCCTCCTTCTTTTTGATTCTTAGAGGGAAGGGATAAGGAGGCCTAGGAATGTGCTTCAACTTCTATGGTTCATCAGCCACTTCACTCACCCCATCCTTGCCATGACAATCTCCTTCATCTGCATGCTTGGCCCAACCATCTCCTCTAGAACATTTTCCTCATCAATCGGCATGGGAGGATCAATGGTACTCTTACCACCCCGAGTGGTGACCGCCATACACTACCATTCATTCTTAGGATTTTGCATGGTGTTGCTAGGCGATGTACCCCCCTAACACTGATTAAATTGAGTTGACACTTGACCAAACTGTTGTTCAAGTTGTTTGATGGCCACTGAGAGAGACTCTATTTTCTGATTTATGCTAGAAGTCTCTGATTCCATGCCCCTTAGAGTTTCATCCTATGTCTTAACTTTCTTCAATAGGAGATCAAACATTTTCTCAATTTTGGAACTGCTTGATCCTACCTCATAGTTGTGTGGTGGCACATAAGGATCATTTCTGAAACCTTCTTTGCAACCCTAATCTACATCTCTCTCTGGATGTTCTTGTTATAATAACCTCCGCAGTTGTCCTTGTAACCTCCATCTCGATTAACGTTTGGAGCTTGGTTTCCGTGACCTTGGTGCCAAGACTCCTGATTTGTCCCTTGGGTGTTGGTCTGCAAACCCCTTATCTGATTAGAAAAAAACATGTGTTCTCATCATAGTATGACTCCTCATACATGGATGCATATGGAGCTTGATAAACCAATGCATTCACTTGTTCTAGGTTGTGCTTCATCATCATCTCTATACCTGTGCGAATCTGAGCAAGCTGATGCATGATTTCTTCATTGATTCTGTCTTTGCTCCAACCCCACACTGACAACATATTAACTTTTAGTAGATGCTCTGTCGCGCTGCTCCCATTCACGATTAGTCTTAACTACTCTTTCCATTCGCTCTATGATCCTTGCAAAAGGTTGATCCAAGAACATGCCCCCCATGATAGTGTCAGCATAGGCCTAACTATTCTCATCAAGGGCACGGTAGAATATCTCCACCAAAGTATCATCAATTATCTTATGGTCAAGGATGTTCCTCAGACATTTGGCGAACCGCTCCCAAGTAGTGCTTATTGAATCACCAGAAAGTTGCTCAAAGTTGCTAATCTAGTCCTTCAACTTGAGCTTCTTCGATCTAGGGAAGTACCCCGCCAAAAAGGCCTTCTGTAAGTCTGCCCAACTGGTGATCGAACTCTATAGGGGCTCAGATAGTCATAAGGTTGCATTGCCTGTGAGAGACAACGCGAAGAAATGAAGTCCGATAGCATCCATAGATAAATTATATGTTCCTATAACACTCTTGCAAATGAATGCCACATTGTTTAGGTGGCTATGAGGATCCTACGATAGTAAGACCGCAAATAAGCCATGGTTCTGCAGCATCTGAAGTAACCTACTCAAGACTGTGAACTTTGTGTCTGCCATTAGTGGAGGCAACACAGTAGCTCCAATAACCTCCATAGCCATAGGATTCATCCTGTACTGATTCCACTAGTAAGTATTAGCATTGAAATCCTGAGGCTGTGGAGCAAATTCCTCTAGAGGATGTGGGTTCTCATTCTCAGCATCCTCATTGTTATTCCTGTTTTGAGCTACATTAGCTGCGTTATTGGTATTGTCTTAGGCGACTCTTCTTAATGTTCTGTAGATCTTTGGTTCAAGCAGAGTTAAGGGATTGCCTTGACTTCGAGTTTTGGGCATACACTATAGTTACACCCTGAAAAAGAACAAAAACAAAACAACAAAAGTAAAATATGGGAACTAAGGATTAACACTCGAATTACTAATGAATTCACTAAGTCAAGTTGTATTCCCTGGCAACGGCACCTAAATCTTGATGTCGCCCAAGTTATACCTCCTTTTTAAAGGATAAAGCGATCATTATCAAGAAATAGAATCTAACAAAGGTTAGGTTCAAACCCACAGAAAATATGTAGACTCAAGAGAATTCATTTATTGCAATTCGAATGGTTAACCAACTTACTTCCCTAAAGGGGGGGTTTGCAATTATCAATGAAAAATATAACTAAACTATCACATGAGAGAAATCAAAATGGAGAGAAACTAGGGTATTCTGTTCCCCATGATTCCCCAACTCAATATCACTAAATAACCTAATTCTTTTCTAGTGCATAGCATGCAGGCCGGTAAATTATGTTCACCAAGCCTTTTGGTCAAAGGTGAGAGGTGAATTTCACCATACAACTTCGCCCAGCTCCATAGTATGCATTACTAACCCTTACCTATTAGTCCTAGTACAATCTTCCCTTGGCCCAGCTTGGTTGATTAGACGAGAATACATCAATCGAATCCTGTTAATTAATCTTTTTTCCTATTCATTACTACCTTGGTCTAGTCAGTAACACTTGGTGGGTTCTAATGCTAGCAACCACTACAAAACATGTAAAACGAAGAGAGTTTATTAATATATGCATATACACCTTCAAAGAATCATGAATTATCCGATTTTACTTTGTTAGTTCTTCATGGTTCCCACAACCCTAGTTGTGGATTTAGCATGCTATGTGTAGATGCAAGAATTATGAAGTAAGAATTATGAAGTGAGAAGACATAATTGACACTTACATATTAGAATTAAGAACAAGCAAATCCTACTTCAATAAGAATCACAAGCTTAAAGATGAAATTCAAAAACAAATGTTCCCAAACACTCTCCAAGATGATCTTACAATTTTCTCTCTCTAAACACTAAGTTCTCTGAGTACTAAGTGAAAACTTTTGAAAAATAACCTACAAAACTATTTATAATAATTAAACTTCAAGTCCTAAAGAAAATAGGAGAACTGGTTGATATGCCATACGAAAGTTTTTTGTGGGCCATATTGAATTCCACGGCCCGTGATCGGGGTCTCGTACTCAGCTGCTGGAAATTTGAACTTCAACTCTACGACACCCATCTACAAATCATAAAGTCATTTATGACCCATAAAGGGGGTTTCGTCTAATGAAATTCCTGAAATTTCACGACTCTTATCCTCAGGGCACGAACCATCTTCTATAACTCGTAAATATTCTATGGCTCATCTGCATCTTCGTAAATAAATTTTGAAAAACAACCCCTCACTGGAATTCTTCACAAAACCACCCTACGGGTAAAGGGTCTTGTATAACAGCAAAAAATCAACTTCTGCAATTTTCCCTAAATCAAGGCCAACCTGTAATCCTACAAGTATAAACATAAAAACACGTAAAAAACTAACATCGCATTAAGAACACATAAAATTTCATGTTTTAAGCATCAAAAGTGTTGTATTTTGGTAGCACATCAAATATCTTGATCCAGCCTTAGTGGAGTTAAAATCACTAGTGAAGGAAGGAAAGATAGAGGTTTTCTCACAAAGGGGAGATGGTGCACTCCGGTATCAAGGGAGGTTGTGTGTACTAAATAGTGGTAACTTGAAGAAGTTGATAATGCAAGAAGCTCACAACTCCTCATCTACCCCAATACTATGAAGATGTATAGAGACTGTAGGGAGATCTATTGATGGAACAGGATGAAGAAGGACATTTCCTAATTTGTGTCCAAATATACCAATTACCAACAAGTCAAGGTTAAACATAAAAGGCCGTGTGGCCTAGCACAAGACATTTATATTCCCACCTAGAAGTGGGAAGATCAACGTTGACTTCGTAGTGGGTTTTTCAAAGACCAAAAAGCATTTTAACTCCATGTGATAGTTGATCATATAATAAAGTCGGCTCACTTCTTACTAATCAAGGCTATATTTAGTGTCGAGGATTATGCTCACTTGTATATCTGAGAGTTGGTGAGGTTACATGGGGTTCTATTGTCCATCATATCATATCATGAAGTCCAAGTCACCTCTCACTTTTGGAAGTATTTCCAAAGGGGACTTGTGATGATGTTCACGATCCAATAAGAAAGAGGTCACTATCAAAAATTAACCTAACCAAAGTTAAGGTCGAATCGATAGGGAATACAGGGTTTAACTATGAGAATTCACTATCAATCATTTTAAGTATCTATAACTAAAATACCTAGATGGGGGGAGGGAGGGTTGTGATTCAAGAACAAAGTAAAATAAACACTATACTACGATGTAGGAAAACACTCAATTTTAGGGACAACTTGGTAGTTGTGTAACCTATGGTTCATTGACTCAATTACCCTAGGTAGCATAACTACAATTGAAGATCCTCATGAAGGATGGTAACTTGGGTTCTTTCATCCCTCTTGTAAAGGTGAAGGTCAAATTTCACCATGGCGCTTGGTTGGCTACCATGGCGTGCCAACTAACTGTTACCTATTGTCCCAATCAACCTCCCCTTGGTCAGGTTTGGTTGATTATATGAGAGCACAAAATCGAATCCTGTCATCTACCTCCCTTTTCCTACTTGTCACTACCTTAATCGAGCTAGTGATCGTAGGCGGGATTTGGTGTTGGCCACCACCAAACAACAATCATAATGAAGGAAAATAGACAATACAGGCAAATCCGCAATCATAGAAATGCAATAAACCTAGGTCATCTCAAGTCAACTACCTATGGTTCCCACAACCCCAAGTGTGGGTTCTTATCTACTCATGGCTAAGGCAAAACTAACAAGAATGCAAATACAAAACGTAGTTGAGGATTTTACCCAAAGCAAACCAAAATCTTGATAGATTGACAATGAGTACAAGGTAAGATTCGCAATCCCCAAAAGTGGGTTTTCCATGAGAAAATGATAAACTAAGCTAAAACCCTAAAATATTCTTGAGAAAATATTTAAAGGTCCTTTCAATGTCTACAAAATATCAGCTCTCTAGAAATTCCTCCAAATAAAACCTAACTTAAAGTATTTATAGTAGTTACAAGTTTAACCCTAAAAATTACATAGAAAAGATAGTTGGCAGCTAGTACGCCTCATAGGTACGACTCATAGGGTGACCTATGAGTCGTAATCGGGGTCTCATATTAGGCTCTTGGCATCTTGGACTCAACTGGTATGACCCATTGGTATGACTCGTTGCTTAGGCTATGCTCGTATACTCCTCTCATAGTCTAGGTCTTAAGTTTTTGGCAAAAAATGTTGGCTCTATGATTCCTGCTATGAGTCCACTTATATGAATCGTAGTGAGACTTTTGACTTATAGGACCTCCACTTAGTAGATTTCTGACTTTTGGTCTTTGTTTCTTTCAATGATAACACCCTATGACTTATAGCTTGGGCTACGACTCGGAGGTCAGCTCGTATGTCCTATGCTTCAGCAAAATCTTTAATTCTTCTCCAAAATCATGCCAACCTAACTTTTCTACAAGAACAACATAAAAACACATAAAAACCATAAAAATTCGCATTAAGAACTCACAAAATCCCTTGTTATAGGAATCAAATGTGTTGTATTTCAACAGCACATCAACACTCTCAACTTAGAATTATTGCTTTTCCTCAAGCGACGACTCAATCTATGCAGACAATAAGAAATACACAGCACCTATATACCAATGGCATATACATCTTTCACTCTAATCCGAGTACCCAACTATCATTTTCAAAACCATATTGCAAAGCTACTAAGAACAACAAAAACATGATGATAAATCTTGCAACCTAACTATGATAAGCTAAGGAGCATCGACCATCCATACTCATTGGTATAGCCATATGCAAATCAAGTAGTGTGAATGCCCTCAAAGAAAAGACGTCCCTCTTACTCACTCAGAAAGCATTTTGAATTCAGGGACTCAAGAAGCATTCTCACTCTCACAATTGAAATTCATGCACAATGACTAACACCATAGGCTTGCCTCTATACTCATCTTTCAGTTTGGTGACAAAGTGAATTTGGATCACTCTAGGACTTAAGGGCTTGTAACATAGGTTCTGGCGCTTTTGGTATGGCATTTTAGGCAAGTAGTGACTAAAACACTATCCTTGAACCTTTTTACCAACACTTTTGCCTTCATAACCCAACCATTTTAACTAAATCTACCCTTATTCTCCTGTTTCAAGCTTTCCCCGAGTGTTTCCTTTCTCTTTTCAGTTGTTCCTTATTTCTGAATATATTTTTGCTAAAAAATATTCAACTCAAGGCATTTTCTCTTTTCTTTTTTATTCTTCACTCGGCTCATGATTATTCATTTCTTTTCTCCCTAACTAACCACCTCATTGTTATTACTTTACCACAATAAAGACCACCCTATACTTAGGCTTTTAGCCTGTGGTGATGTACACAATATCTATTACCGAAACTAGGGCCACCATTTGTAGGCACCCTTAACTTAGGCTTTTAAACTCAATCAAGGTTCACATGTTCAAGGATAGACCAGGGCCAATATCAAGTTATTTCATCAAACAAGGTTAAGTTAGCAAAGTGTCAAGAAAGAATGAGTACATTAGAAGCTTAAAATTTTGGAACAAGGGATTCACTAGCTCATTTGGTAGGTTATTTAGGCAAAAGTGGGATCACTAACAGAACAAAGGCCTAAAATCCTTTCTAAACAAACCAAATCACCAAACCAATTTTAGAGTAACAAGGCAAGTTCTAAGTCCATACATGATACATGAATGCGGCAAAATAAGCTCACAACACACATGGCATTGCACCTACAATCAAGTATAGACTTACAAATCATGCTTCAAGCCTCAACTTACCTCCACATTATCAGGACAAACATTGACAGATACTCAATATGCATTGCATGAATGCCTCAATAACCACAATCTCAAAATTTTTTACGGTACCCAATTTTCTTCAAAAAGCATTTAAAGACTATGTATATGTCAACAGATAACACTACTATGTATTTACAAACTATCTGCACTACCTAAACATGTTGTTTCAACAGAAAATTAAACATCCACAAGGAAAAAGAAACATGGTAAGAAAACTTTGGGATCAAAATTAGGAGAAGTTATGGACTCGAGGCTACTCAAACTTAACCTTAATCCATAACCTCCGACACTCCACCAAAATAGAGTACTTTATCCTCAAAGTAAAAATGCATAGAAGAGGTACACGAGACATACCTTAGGTTGCCTCCCAAGAAGTACCTGATTTATTATCGTGGTACGATAGGAAGATTTTGTGCTCATGCGTCGTCAAGGTCCTAGTCTTCCACTATCTTGATTTCTTCCATGTCACCCATGTAAAATTTGACCCTCTGACCATTTGACTTTGAAAGTTCTACCATCCCTTGTTTCTAGCTCAATTGCTCCATAACAAAAAACACGTATAACTCTGAAGGGCCCCATCCACTTAGATCTGAGTTTCCTCAGAAACCACCTCAACTTAGAGTTATAAAGCAAGACCATGTCTCCTGGAGCAAATTGGCGAATTTTCAATTCTGCGATCATGCTACACTTTCATTCATTGCTTGTACAAGGCAGAGCTCTCATATGCGCACACCTGAAACTCATCAAGTTCATTTATTTGAATTAATCTAGTTGTTGTTGCTTCATTCTAGTCTAGATTAGCTTCTTCAATGCCCATAGTTCCTTATGCTCAAGCTCAACTAGCAGGTGACAACCTTTCCTAAACACCAATTGATAAGGTGACATTCCAATTAGAATTTTGAAAGCTGTGTGGTATGCCCATTAAGTATCATCCAACTTCCTTAACCAATCAGTGCGATTCACATTCACCGTTTTGGATAAGATTTGCTTTATTTCCTTATTTGATACTTCCACTTGCCCACTTGTTTGGGGATGGTACGGGGTTGCCACTTAGTGCTTGTTAGCATATCTTTCAAGGAGAGATTTGAACAGTCGGTTGCAAAAATAGGAACCTCCATCGCTGATGATTGTCTTAGGTGTACCGAACCTGGAAAAGATGTTTCTTTGGAGAAATCTGGTAACACACTTACTTTCATTGTTCGGTAGAGTTGTGGCCTCTACCCATTTAGAGACATAATCAACTACAACCAAAATGTACTTATTACTATGAGAGCTGGCAAAGGGTCACATAAAGTCAATGCCCCAAACATCGAATAGTTCTATCACCAAAATGGGATTTAGAGGAAGTTCGTGCCTTTGTGAGACTCCCCTCTCTTTGACATCTATCACATGAATTCACATAATCATGGGCATATTGATGTATAGACAGCCAATAGTAACCATATTATAACATCTTGTAAGTAGTTCGAGCTCCACTGTATGGCCACCCACCAACGAAGAAAGGCATGCTTCAAGAATACTCATCATTTAGACTTTTGGAACACATATACGGATGATCCCATCCGCACAAACACAAAATAGATATGGCTCATCCCAGAAAAATTTCTTTACGTCGTGCATAAACTTGTGACGTTGATGAGTGTTTAGGTCAGGAAGCACTATATCACTCACCAAATAGTTAGCATAGTCTGCAAACCAAGGTATAAGATCATGTGAGTCCACCAAAACACTCTCATCGGGGAATGAATCATTGATGTCAAGTCCATCATCAAACTCACCATCGTTCATCTTCCAATCTAGAAAGATGGTCGGCTGCCTGGTTTTCTGACCCCATTCTTTCAATCACGTCAAAATTGAATTCTTGCAAGAGAAGTACCCATCTAATTAGTCTTGGTTTTGTATCCTTTTTGGCCATCAGATATTTGAGCGTTGCAAGTCCTGTGTGCACTATCAACTTAGCTCCCAACAAGTATAAACGGAATTTTTCAAAGGAAAAAACTAAGGCTAGCAATTCTTGTTCGGTGACTATATAGTTTTTCTACGCCAGATTCAGTGCTTTTCTAACGTAATAGATCAGATGCAGAATTCTCTCCCTTCGCTACCAAAATACCACACATAGCGCAATTAGTTCAAATGATTGTGAATAATCCAGAGACATAATAATGGGTGCCGAAGTCAACCTCCTTTCAATTCTTCGAAGGCTTGCATGTATGCATCATCAAATACAAACTTGGCATATTTCTCTAACAACTTTCACAAGGGTTGAGAGACCTTGGAAAAGTCCTTTATGAAGCTATGGTAGAACCCTGCATAGCCTAGAAAGCTCCGGATACCTTTCACTAAAATTGGTGGTTGGTGGTGGCAGTTTCTTGATAACCTTAATTTTTAGTTTATCCACCTCGATTCCCTTGCCTGAAATTCTATGACCAAGTACGATGCCTTCTTTGACCATAAAATGAAGTTTCTCTCAATTAAGCACCAAATGACCTTCAACACACCTCTGCAGCACATCACGCAAATGCAACAAGCATTCTTCAAAAGACTGGCCAACAATACTAAAGTCATCAATGAACACCTCAATAGTGATTTCAGCCATGTCCGAGATAATAGACATCATGCATCTTTGAAATGTAGCTGGACCATTATGATGATGTTCATACTCTAATAAAAAAATGATCGCTGTCAGCAATTAACCTAACCGAAGGTTAGGGTTGAATCCACAAGAAACACGGGGTTTAACTATAGAGATCCACTACCAATTGTTTCAAGCATTGATTACTTAAATCTCTAAATGAGGTTTTTTCTTTGTAATTCAAGAATAAAAATAAAAACTAAACTAACTATATATGAAGACACTCAAATTTAGGGAGAACTTAGGGATTGTGTTCCCCATGATTCGTTCACTCAATTACACTAGACAACATAACTATAATTAGGAATTTGCATGTAGGACAATAATTTAGGTTCTTCCAGCCCTCTTGTGAAGGTAAAGGTAGAATTTCACCAAGGCACGTGGTCAGCAACGAGAGTGTGCCAACTGACTATTACCCATTGTCCCAATCAACCTCCCCTTGGTTAGATTTGGTTGATTAGGTGAGAACACATCAATCGAGTCCTGTCATTTACTTCCCTTTTCCTATTCATCACTACCTTGGTTGGGATCGTGATAGGAGGCAGGATTTGGTGTTGGCCACCACCAAACAACAATCAAAATGAAGGGAAATAAACAGTACATGGAAGAACCTAATCAAAGAAATGCACAAAGTCTAGGTTATTTCAAGTCAACTGCACATTGTTCCCACAACCCCAAGTGTGGGTGCTTAGCTACTCATGGCTAAGGCAAAATCAACAATAATGCAAATAAATGACATAGTTGAGAGTTTACCCAAAGCAATGAAGAGCAAGAACACCTTCAAGTTGAAAACAATAAATTTGGATTAATGGCAAATAAGTACAATATGGGTTTTTAATCCCCCAAAAGTAGGTCTTCAAATTGAAATTTAAAAATCTACTCTAGCCCTAAAATTGCTCCTAGAATATTTACAAGTAGCTATGAATATCTGTTCCTCCCCCAAAATAAACCCTCACATAAAGTATATATAGTGTTTACAAATTTAACCTTAAAAATTATACAGAAAAGACAGTTGGCAGTAGGTATGTTGCACAGCTACGACTCATAGGGTGTCCTACGAGTCGTAATCTGGGTCTCGTAGTCATCACTTGGCATTTTGGACTTGACTTTTATAACCACTGTTACGAGTCGTTGTTTGGGCTACAACTCGTATGCTCCTCTAGTAATCTAAGCCTTCAGTTCTTGCTACAAACTTTTGGCTCTCTGTTTCTTGCTACGAACCCACCTATATGAGTCATAGGGAGACTTACGACTCATAGAGTGGCATCGTAGGGCTGACCTCCACTTAGTAGATTTTTTGATATTTTGCTCTCTGTTTCTTGCTACAAGATCACCTTACGACTCGTAGCTTGGGATAGGACTTGTAGGAAGGCTCGTAAATCCTACATTTCAGCAAAATCTGCAACTTTCTCTCAAAATCATACCGACCTACCTTTTTTGCAATAACAACTCAAAAACACATAAAAATCATAAAAATTCGCATTGAGAACTTGCAAAATCCCTTGTTTTGGGCATCAAATGTGTAGTATTTTGACAACACATCAATACCCTCAACTCAGAATTGTTGCTTGTGCTCAAGCGATGACTCAATCTAAGCAGACAATGAGAAATACATAGTAGCCACACTAACGGCATATACAACAACGCCTTTGATTCAGGTACCCAACTATCATTTTCAAAACAGGATTGCAATGTTATTAAGAAAAACCAAAACATAATGAGATACCTGGCAATCCAACTATGACAAGCTAATTAGCATCAATCGTCCACAATCATTAATATAGTCATATGCTACTCAAGTAGTGCAAATGCCCTCACTAGAAAGAAGTCCCTCATACTCACTCTAAAAGCATTAGAAATCAGGGACTGTGCAAGCATTCTCACTGTCACAAATGAAATTCATACAAAAATGACTAACACCATAGGCTTGCTTTTATACTCAACTCCGTACTAATGACAAAGTGGATTCAGATCACTTTAGGACTCAATGGCTTGTAACATAGGCTCATGGGGTTTGGTACGGCATTTTAAGTAAGTAGTGACTAAAGCTATCCTTGAACCATGTTTTTCAATAGTGTTACCTACAAAACTCAACCATTTCCATTAAATCCACCCTTATTCTCCTTTTTCAAGATTTTCCTAGGTGTTTTCTTTCTCTTTTTCAGTTGTGCGTTATTTTTTAACTCATTTTTATTATTCTCTTCAATCTAAGGCAACTTTTCTTTTCTTTTACTCATCCGGCATATGTTTTATTCATTTCTTTCTTTCTTTCCCAACTAACCACTTTATTTTCATTACTTTACCATAATAAGGGTCACCCTCAACTTAGGCTTTTAGCCTGAGGTGATGCACACAATATCTATTCCCTAGACCAGGGCCACTACTTGTAGCCAGCCTCAACTTAGGCATTTTGCCTCAATCAAGGTTCACATATTCAAAGATAGACCAGGGCCAATATCAAGGTATTTCATAAAATAAGGCTGAGCTTGCAAGGTGTCGAGAAAGAACGGGCACATAAAGCTGAAACATTTGGATCAAGGGATCTTTTACCACATTTGGTAGGTCATTAAGGCAAAAGTGAGTTCACTAAAAGAATGAAGGCCTAAGATCCTTTCCCAATCAACAACATCTCCAGTCTAATTTTAGAGTAACAAGGCAAGTTTTGAGTCAATACACAATGAATGAATACTACAAAGTAAGCTCACATTCTCATGGCATCGCGTACACAATCAAATAGAATTACAGGTCATGCTTCAAGTATCAACTTGTCTTCTCTTTATCAGCACACACACATTGCCAGATATTCACATGCATGATTGCAAAAATAATCAACAATCTCAAAAATTTTGATGGTACCAAATTCTTGAAAAATTCAAAACGCATTTAAATATTAT
>JAOTQR010129521.1:0-22374 GCA_025774065.1 Solanum ossicruentum | reverse complement strand
TTATTATTTTGCATCATTAAAGAAGGAATTGTCTTGCTAATCCTTTACTCTCTCTTTGTTTGCATGAACACCTTGGGTGCAAGCGGAGTCCCAACTTGGGACCCCACAAATTAGAGTCTTATGACTCCACATCATCATACTCGCACATGGAGTCAGCATTTTCGATTGTCCCGGCTAGTAAGCTAACAAAAGGGCCTTGTTCAGAGGTTTTCATGGTTATGTATATGTCCATTATTTTGTTTGTGATGCTTATCTAACTCTCACAATGTTACATTGGTTTAAATCTAATTAAATTCCCAGTATATCAAAAGCATATCTGTTATTCTTATTTTATTTTAAAAGAAAGTGTCTCAATAAAAAGTAAACAAAAAATAAAAATAAATATAAAAAAATAAAAAATATGCTTTTATCATTTTTAGTTGATTTTTTAAGTTCAGTCAAATCTTTTCAACTTGAGTTAAAATCATTCAAATCAAATCAATTTTTTAAATTCAGTCAACTTTTTTCCAAGTTAAGTAAATATGTTGTAAAGTTAGTCAAATTTCATAATTGTCGGATAACCGCATTTAGCGGCCATTTCGAGTGCGTAAAACCTTCTCGAAGTGGAAATATGAACCCGAACCTGCTTCTCTGGAATTTTAAAAGATTTTCTGTTAGGTCTTTTAAAATGTTTAATGGTTTCCTAATTATCCATAAAATTAGGTGGCGACTCTGTTTTCCTTTGGAATTTCAAAAAAATTGGTTTTCACTTAAATGAATTGAGTTTAAACTAGATTTTCAAATTTTTGATTTTCTCAATCAAAAAGCCATTTTTCGGCATAACACTCACTTATGTTATTCAAGCTATTTAAGAATAAATCTCTCTCTCCCTTAGTCCAAATCCCCCTTGTTTATGTTTTTTACATTGTTTTACATTGCTTATGCAACCAAGGATTTGTAATGATACGCTGTGAGGCTTGTTTGGGGTTCCCCATTCGCCGGTCACATCTAGGTCCTAGGCTTGGATTGTGGCAGCCTTCACGGGTGGTAGGACCCATAGAGCTAGATCCAAAAACCCTAATGATCTCGTTCTTGAGTTGGAGGTTATCAAATGGTAGCAAGGGAGGTAGGTCCATTTCATTTCGTAAGGTACAATTGATCTCTAAGGGGTTGCATTTATCATATTGTGAGAATTGAAGGTGTTGAAATTAAGTTGTTTTATTTATGGAATTGTTGGCGATGGTATATAAGGCCTTGGATGTCCCTTTCCAATATTTTGAAATTGGGCTAGTGTCTTTTGGTTTGACTGGTACACAGGTTATGCCTATAAGTCTTATGAGTAAGATCGTTTAAACCCTACTCTAATAGGCTTATGGTGGTTTTGGTGATGATATGATGGTTTGTTTCCCTAATGAGGTAGAGCATGTGAGTCATTTGAAGGTAGTAGTACAAAGTTTAAGGAAAAAAGTTGGATGTTAAATAGGAGAAGTAGGAGTTTGGTTGTACGAAGTTGCCTTCCTAGGTTGTGTGGTGCTGGGTGATGGTATTAAAATGGACCCTAATAAGACGAAGGTGATTAGAGATTGACCTAGACCTTTGAACCCATCAAATATTAGGAGCTTCATGGGCTTAGCAGACTAATACCGGAGGTTGTGAATAGGTTATCTTCTATTACTTCTCATATGACTTAGTTGACCCTAAGTAAGGCCAATGTTGTGACTGACATTTTGAGTAGAGTGATTTGATAGGTCCGACAATTGCTATCTCTTCTGTGATTCCTTTTTGCTAATAAGATTCATGTGTGTGTTCCGGATGGTTGCGTGAGTGTATAGTGGCTAGAAGAGATCTATAAGGGTTTCCCTATGTTCTTATAGAATTCTTGTCTTGTGATCTTTGATAAACTTAGCATGATGTATTGGAGGTCTTGGGATAGTTTAGGCTACTTGCGTAGCATGTTTCCAATGAGTGTAGAACTCATAAGGTAGTAATAAGATGGTTAAGGATGGTAGATCTATTTGGTCAACTAAAATGGGCTAGTCACGTTTTTAAGATTGATCTTTGGTTCGGGTTTTCTCCCCAAGTAAAGATGAGGGCAGGTGATATCCTTAAGTGTCTTTTCCAGACTAGGAGTAAGCACTTTGAATATGGGTGGAGTTGTTTGGTTGCCTTATGCATCAGTTGTGTGTATGAGTTTCATGAATTGAGTCTTAAAACCCTACCTTGATATGTTTGTGGTGGTCTCTAGTTATGAGGCATTGATTTGTTTAGAGCTTGTGAATTATTTGGGGGTAGTATTGCAAGTCTTGTAGGATAAGAGGTTGTTTGCTGGATATAAGAGGTGTGCATTGTGGATAGAAAGAAGGTGGTTAGAATTCCTTAAGGATTGTGAATGAGTGTGCATTAATTTTCCCCGGTAAGTCCAATGTTGCGGTCGGTGCTCTAAGTAGCCTAGCATGTGTTGTTGGTGGTGGCAAAGAGGAGACTAGCGAGGTCCATCAGTTGTTAAATTGGAAGTTAGGTTGAGGGAAGTTGAGCATGGTGGTGTAGCATTCTAGATGATTCCAAATCTTCTTTGGTTAAGAGGTCTAGATTAAGCAAAGCCTTGATTCCGCATTATTAGAGTTGGATGTTTTGGGTGGAATTATGGTAGAGTGGAGGTAGTCCCCTAAGAGGGAGATGGTAGTTCGTGGTGACAAGTAGGATAGGTATGTTTAAGGTTCGAAAATGAGTTATGGTTCTAAGTCCTTATAGGATGAAGAGAGAAGTTTGTAAGGTTACCTATGTTTCGGCATTGCCTATGGATTGTGGTTTGGCTAGTACGGTTCTTCATGTTTCTAGGTTAAGAAGATATGTTGGTGACTCTAGTATTATAGGACCCTCTAAGATGGTGGGTAATGTGGAGGATAAGTTGACTTAGGAGAAGGTCCCGATGGAGGTGTGGATGGATGAGTGAAGAGGTTTACTAATATTGATGTGGTGTTCGTCAAGGCCCTTATCGGTGGAGTTGTCTATTCATGTGTGTCTCTCGGGGAGTCGGTGCAAGCATGGCAGAAGCAACATCCGTATCTCTTTCATTTTATTCAAGATTATGATAACTGTCAAGCCCTTTCTATGATTCCAAGACTTGTGTTTCAGCCCCATGTCATTCATATGCATTCATGTTTAAGTTGGCAAGTTTATGATGATTTCACCCTTATGTTAAGATTCTGGAAATAATGTTTTAACTGTAATGTTGCATTGTTATTTAGACTGATTTGTTCATGATCATTCTTCTCATGTACATTCCTTTGACATTTGGGGACGAATGTTTCAAAGGGGGAGATATTGAACCAACCCCAAAAGTGCCCGAAAATGTGCCTCGAAAGTGCCCAGAGTCATAATTTCCATACATCTAATAATATGTTCGTTATTTCAAAAATCCGACTTCATATTCTTATTCAGGTGATGAAACATATAATTTGTACAAATCTTTCCATATTCCAAGTTGATCCTATCCATTTGTTTGTAGAACTATTTACTTAATCACAGACATTTTTGGAATACATCTAACAAAGGGGCAAAGAGTCAATTCTGAAAGAACTTATTGTCAACCTCTTTCAAATATGAATCTATCTGAGTTAGAAAGGAAGAACTTGCATTAGTATCTCAATTTCAATTAAACATGGGTTTGATTCACACTTCATGTTCTGAGAAAGATTTATCATCTGAAAAGAGGAAAAAATGTGGGGGGGGGGGGGGCCAAATTGAGTAAGAAAAGAGTCTAACCCGAATTATAGAGCAACCATATTAAAACCCAAAAATCGCAAAAACATGATTTAGGAGGGTCAACTTTAATGTGGCATATCTCTTAGCACACAATAATCTGTCTGGCCCATGACCTACCAAATTAAAACTCTTTGAATTAGCTTTCCAATGCAGTTGGTTTCACCTCATTCCGAGTTCAGATGAAGAATTTATACCCGTTTCGTAAAACTCATTTGTGCAAAAATGCAAATTTTAGTAAGTAAGCCGTGTTGCTTCCGCGACAAGGAGCAATGTTATTTTGGTCCTGTTTTATTTTTATTGCATACAAAAACTTTCAGGTCTTAGGCCTAAGGGTTCCCATACTTGAAAATACCTATATTTAGCCTTATTTCACCCTCATATAATCCTTAACATTCCACATTACTCACTCAAACACTTAGACTTATATTTCTCTCAAGATTCAAGTCCCAAAACCCTCATCCGGATCTAAGGAATTCCTTCAAGCTTCAAGTCTCCATTAAAGTCTTCTTCAAGAAATTCATCAAGGTAAAGGTATGTGGTATTGAATCATTGGCTCCTTCCACCCATAGTGCCTGACCCTCCTTTTTACTTAAGTTCATGATTTATATGTTGATTTACTAATGGGTCTTGATTATTCTAAATTTCACTGCACAGTGATTTGGGGTTTATGAAAGTATGATTATTTTAGCATGTTTTTAGCTATAAATCTTGGATCGAATGTAAGATTTGAGGAGTGGTTTTGATTTATATTTCTTGAGGGTGTTGCAAGATGTTGATTGATGGTTTTTTAATGGATTTTCTTGCATGATTTCACTGTTGAATTGCATGGTTTTACACTAGCATCACACACCCTCCAAGCATTTGATAAAATGCCTTTTAAAGGATTCTTTATGTTTTGATGACCTATTGGTTGGGTTATGATTCTATATGAGTTGAATGAATTGTAAATATGTTTTACTTCACGCATCATTCATACATGTCATATTGTTATTATGCTATTCATTCCTTATTATTATTATGCATTTTGATTATGATGCCTATCTCTTGTTGCAATGCATCCCACATACTTAGTACATTGAAACGTACTAATTCATACTCTATGCCTTCATGATGTTACCATGTAGGAACCAGAGCTCGTATTGATTCTTCTCATGGCTAGATAGATTGTTCTAGTTAGCTTTTGGTGAGTCCTGCATTCCAGGGATAATGACTATTCTCTTATGTTATTTATCAAGACTCTTTTTCATTTATTGTACAGTTATAACCATGAGGGTGAGCTCGATTGCTTTGTCTTGACCCCCGCTAAGTATCTATGTTTAGAGGTGTAGTTGGACAAGTTATGTATTATGTATGATCTTTGACTCTTTTTTGTTATTTAAGTATTAAAGTCTCTGTCTCTCCTTTAGTCCCAATTCCCCTTGTTCATGTTTCTTATGTTGTTTTATATTTCTTCCGCGACCAAGGATGTACAATGAGATGCTATGAGGCTTGTTTGGGGTTCCTTCGGATTCCCTATTTGCCGGTTACATCTTGTCCCTAGGCTTGGATCATGACAATCTTGTCTCTACCTGAAGGGTTGGAAGGGTTTGTTGTGTACTTTGATGCATCCCAAATTGGTGTGGGTTGTGTTTTGATGCAAAATAGTAAGGTGATAGCTTATGCCTCTAGAAAACTTAAGGTGCATGAAAAGAATTATCCTACCCATGATCTTGAATTGGTTGCCGTGATTTTTGATTTGAAAATTTGGCATTATTTGTGTGGGGTGCATGTTTATCTGTTTATTGATCATAAGAGTCTCCAATATCTATTCACCCAAAAAGATTTGAACTTGAGAAGATGAAGGTGGTTAGAGCTTCTTAAGGATTATGATATGCGTGAGTATTATCACCCCCATTAAGGTTAATGTTGTGGCTGATGATTTGAGTAGGGTGTCTATGGGTAGCCTTGCACATGTTGGGGATGACGGCAAAGAGGTGGCTAGGGAGGTCCATCGGTTGTCTAGATTGGCAGTAAGGTTGGAGAAGGATGATAATTATGGAGTAGTGGTGGTGGTTCCAAATCTTCGTTAATTGAGAAGCTGAAGGCAAAGCAAGATCTTGACCCCGCCTTGCTAGAGTTAAAGTCTTTGGTGAGAGAGGATAAGGTGGAGGTTTTCTCCCAAGGGGGAGATGGTTCCCTTAGGTATAAAGATATGTTGTGTGTTCCTAGTGTGGATGACTTTAGAGAGAATTTTTAATGAGGCTCATAATTCTTCCTATTCTATTCACCCCGGTTCTACAAACATGTATAGAGATTTGAGGGATTGTGTTTTGGTAGGGTGGTATGAAGCGGGATATTGCTAAGTTTGTGTAAGTTTTCCTTAGTTGCTAACAGGTCAAAGTCGAACATTGAAGGCCATGTGGCCTAGCTTAAGACATAGAGGTTCCTACTTGGAGGTGGAAGGAAATTAACATGGATTTTATGGTTGGGTTACCTAAGACTAGAAAGTGTTTTGATTCTATTTTGGGTTATGATTTATAGGATCACAAAGTCAGCTCATTTCCTACCTGTTAAGACTACATATGGTGCCAAAGGCTATGCTAAATTATATATTTACGAGTTGGTCAGATTGCATGGGCTGCCCTTGTCTATCATATTGAATCATGGTGCTTAATTCACTTCTTACTTTTAGAGGCCCTTCCAAAGAGGTCTTGTTACCAAGGTTAAGCTTATTACGACCTTTCACCCTCAAACAGATGGGCAAGCCAAAAGAACTGTCCAAACTCTTGAGGATATGCTTAGGGCTTGCGTATTGGAATTTAAGGGTAGTTGGGATGATCATCTTCCATTAATTGAGTTTGCATATAATAATAGCTATCATGCAAGCATTTGTATGGTTTCTTTTGAGGCTCTTTATGGAAGGCATTGTAGATCCTTGGTTGGATGGTTTGAGGTTGGAGAGATGGCCTTGTTGGGTCCCGATTTGGTTTTTGAGGCCATGGAGAAAGAGAGGATGATTAGTGAAATATTGAAAACCACCCAAAGTTGACAAAAGTCCTAGGTTGATGTGAAGAGAAGGGATCTTGAATTCAAAGTTGGTGATTGGGTCTATTTGAAGGTCTCACCCATGAATGGTATGGTCTGGTTTGGCAATAAGGGTAAGTTGAGCCCTAGATTTGTTGGTCCTTATAGAGTGTTGAGGAAGATTGATAAGGTGGCACATGAGTTGAAGTTGCCCAATGACATGCATATGGTACATCTGGTCATCCACGTGTTGATGCTAACAAAATGTGTGGGTGATCCTAGGGCTACTATGCCTCTAGATGTTATGGATTGAAGATAGTTTGACTTATGAGGAGGTTCCTGTAGATATCTTGGATATGCAAGTGAAGAGGTTGAGGAACAAGGAGGTAGCTTCTATCAAGGTTCTATGGAGAAACCAACAAGTTGAAAGTGCCACATTGGAAGCTGAGGCAGATATGCAAAAGAAATATCCATATCTCTTCAACTCTACCCAAGCTAAGATACTAATTTAAGTCCCCTTGTATGATTTCAAGTCTTAAGTTTCAGCTTTTATGTCATTGCATGCGTTCATGTTTATAATGATAAGTTTTATGGTGATTTTTGATGTTTATGTTGAGACTTTTGAAAATAATATTTAAGTGCAGTTTTTGCATCCATGTTGGGCCAAAATCTTCACGATTACTTTCCGTATGTATGTTTTTTTGACATTGTGGGACGAATGTTCCCAAGGGGGACATATTGTGACATCTTGTAAGTCCATGCTCTTATGTATTCATGATTCGAGCCTTATTTGTGTAGGTGGAAAGTGTATTAGGGTCATGGGAGACTTCTAGTACTTAGACCAGTTCAAGACTTCTCTACAAGTTGAGCTTTGGGTGTTGGTTCATGTAAGGGTCAACTTTAAATGAGCATAATGTTTAGCACACATAGTACTGGATGGCCCAAAAATTTTCAAATTAAATCCCTTTGAGTTAGCTTTTCAATGCACTCGGTTTCACCTCATTTCGAGTTCGGATGAAGGAGTAATGACCATTTTCATGAGACCCACCTGTGCAATGATGTCATACGGGCACTTAAACGGAAACTGAGGCTTTGGATGGGGCGTGTTAGTTTCCTTGAGATAGAAAAGACACTTTTTGGTCTAAGGTAGGGGACACGGACTGCATGGCTTGTCATAGAGTGTGTGCAAGTGATGAAGAGTGGGCTTGGGAGGAGTTTTGACCAAGTGTGGTGCCACGGGCACCTTTGATTGGCCGTGGCAGGTCAGACAGCTCATGGCCCTAGGACGTGGGGTGTCCTAGTAACATTTGTTTCTCTAAATGTCGTTCAATGGATCACTACACGGATCGTGTAGCACCACACAACTCGTGAAAGTGGCCCGTCAAAGTGACGATGACAGTAATTTTTCTAAGTGTTCCCAACTTCTAATTTTTGCCCAAGTCTCAATTCACAGGCACTCCACACAATCCATGGAGTGCCACACGACCCGTGAGGCCATTAGTGGGGCATCACTTTGCCAATTTTTCCATCCGTTCACTAATGGTGTTTTCGTGAATTTAATTTATTCCAATGAACTTTTTAGACTTTCAATTTTTTCTTAACCTCCCCTAAAGACCTAAACCCTATTCAAAAGGGTTAAAGTCACTACTCTCATCTCAAACACACAATCAAATTCTCCCAAGACGCTCTATCAAGACCACAATACAAATTCACGGAAACACAATAGCAAGCTTTGGATTCCAAGATCCATTTCCAAACTTCAAGTCTTTCATAACTCAATTTCAAGAAAACTCAAAGTCTAAGGTATGTGCATTTTAACCATTGGGTTCTTTCACCCATGGTTCCCAATCTTCCTTTTTAAATAAATTGCATGATTCCAAGTTGATTTACTTATGGGTCTTACTTAAAATGAATTTAAACTATGAACTATATTGGGATCTCATAAAAGTGTGATTGTCTAAGTATGTTTTGAGTTATGAATCTATGATCTATTTTAAGATTTAATGGAAAGTTTTGATGTATCTTGCATAAGGCATTACCAAGGGTTGGTGGGTTTTTTAACATCTAATTTTCTTGCATGATGTTGCTATTGAATTGCATGATCTTATACTAGTATTATATACCGGCCAAGTTTTTGATAAAATCTTCGGTTTTAGAGTTCTTGATCCATTGGTGATCCATTGCATGACCTATGACTTGTATGCCTTTATGATGATGAAAGGAGGATGTGAGTGTTTACTTCATGAAAAATATCTATAGTTTTGTAGGTTGACCATAACCAATTGAGGGGTTACCACCTTAATCACCATGAATAGTAGGGTGTGACAACCATCAACCGATTGAGGGGTTGATACCTCATTCACCACGGATGGTAGGGTGTGACAACCATCAACCAATTGAGGGATAGATACCTCAATCACCTCAGATAGGGGAGGTTGCCATCAACCAATTGGGGGGTTGATACCTCAATCACTTTGGATGGGGGGTGGTCATGCCCATCAACCAGTTGAGGGGTTGATTCCTCAATCACCTCCAAGGGGTGGTCTACCTTGGATTCTAAGTTCTAAGTTGCTTGGTTTATGATGATGGTCTTTTCCTACACATGAAATCTGCTCTATATATAAGCATGTTTTACTTCAAGCATGAATATACATGTCATATTATTATTATGTTATCCATGCTTATGATGTTGCATTTTGCCTATGCTGCCTATCTATTGTTGCGTTGTATCCTACATACTTCATATATTCAAACATACTAATACATAATCTATGCCTACATGATGCTACCATGTAGGAATCGGAGCCCCACTTGATCATCCTCCCCCTCCACGTGGCTAGTACTATCTTTGAAAGCAAGTTGATGAGTCCTCAACTCCGAGGACATAGTTCTTCGAATTTATGTTATATATTGACTCTCATTATGTTGGAAACTTTTAACCATGAGCGTGAGTCCGGAGATTGTCGTGGCCCTTGCTCCTATTTACGTATTAGAGCTGTTGTTGGAACCTTATGACATGTTAATTTTGTACTATTGACTTGTTATGCTTCTATGGTACCAAAGATGTCCCTTATCCCCATATTTCCCCTTTTCCTATCTATTGTTGATGTATAATCTCTTTCGCGACCAAGGATATATAATTATATGCTAAGAGGCTTGTTTGGGTTTCCTTCGGGATCCCAATTCATCATGTCACCTTTAGGCCCTAGGCTTGGAACGTGACAGTTACTTTCACTCTATTCTCTCTTTTCTCCTTTTTCAAACTTTTTTCGGTGCTTTCTTTTCATTTTTTGGCTTTTCGGTTTGCTTTTGCACTTCATTTTTCTTTTTAGCTCACTACTATGGCATTACTTATTTTTCTTGAACCCGGTACATGATTTTTCTCCTTTTGTCCATATCACTAACTCTCTCCCTCATTTTGTGTTTCACCTTTACACCAGCCACCCTCAACTTAGGCTATTGGCCTAAGTTGAGGTTCACATTATCCATCCTCAGAACCAGGGCCACTTTTGGTAGCCACCTCAACTTAGGCTTTTTGCCTCAATCAAGGTGCACAATGTTCAAGGAAGGACCAGGGCTAATTTCAAGATTTTTCAACTAATAAGGCTATGTTAATTAGGTGTTTACAAAGAATATGTACATGTTAGGCTTAAACATTAGGATCAAGGCATATTCTAAAAATTTGGTTGGTCAATTTAAGCTAAGTGGACTATTTAGAACAATGTCCTAAGATCTTTTCCTAATCCAATTAATCTAAAGTTAACTTAGAGTAACAAGGCAAGTTCTGAAATAGCACACAACACATGAATTGAGCAATGTAGGCTCACCCTCACATGGCACTAATTACACTGTCAACAAACGTCTCTCAAATTATGCTTTTCATCTCAATTTAACCTCACTTATCAGAACATACAACACATCTAAACATGCATGGTTGCTATCTGGACTACCTAATCAAAATTTGGTAGGTACCATTTTTCACAAAAACCACAAAAACTTGCTATATGTGATCACACCCAAGTTACACCTCTCTTTTGAGGATAAAGCGGTCATTGTAAAATATAAAACCTAACCAAAGTTAGGGTTGAATCCCACAGAGAGTACAAAGATTCACAATGAATTAACCCATACCCAATTCAATTAATTAACAACATAACACCCCGAAGGGGAATTTGCAATGTTCAACAAGAAAATAAACTAAATTAACTATCACAAGAGACAATCAACAAAGGAGAGCAACTTGGGAATTGTGATCCCCATGATTCACAAACTCAATATCCCCGATAGTTGAAGTTCACCAAGCCCTTTAGTCAAAGGTGAGAGGCGAATTTCACTATGTGACTTGGCCCATCTCGATAGTGTGAAATACTAACCATTACCCATAGTCCCAGTCAACCTCCTCTTGGTCTAGTTTGGTTGATTAGACGACAACACATCATCTAATTCGGTTAATCAATCTCTTTTCCTATTTATTACCTCCTGGATCAAGAAGGTAACACTAGGCAAGTTATAATGTTGGCCAACACTAGTAAACATGCAAAACGAAGTGAATTGATTGATACATGCAAATAACCATTCCAAGAATTGCAATTTATCCGGGTTTATTTGTTAGATCATTATGGTTCCCACAACCCCATGTTTGGATTTAGCTACTCATGCTTTGGGTAGATGAAGAAATTATGAACTGAGAAAATATATTTAAACACTTACCCGATTGAATTGAAGAATAAGCAAATCAAAAATTAATTGAGAATCACAAGATTTGAAGATCCAATTAATTCACAAGTGTATTCTCCTTCAAAATTGAGGTCTCCAAGTACAAAACCCCTAAAGTACTTTCTAATGACGTTCTCTACTATACTCTCTTGAAAAATGACCTAAGAAGTACTATTTATAGTAATGACAATTAAGTCCTGACAGGTCCTTACGACTCGTAAAGTGATTTACGAGTCGTAATTTGGGTCTCGTATTCAACTTCTTGAATCTTAGACTTCAATGCCATGAATCCATTTCATGAGTCATAGAATAATTTATGATTCATATTGCATGCTGTAAACTTCATCTGCATCAACCTCTCTATACGACTCGTATAGAGGTCTCATAAAACTGAACTTTAGAAATCATACTTCACTGGAATTTATCACTAAACCCTCCTCTGCAACTCGTAGAATTCTCTATGATCTGTAGAGGTTCTCATAAGTCACCAAAAACCTAAAAAGTCTGCAATTTTTCCCCAAAGTCATGCCAACCTCCTTTCCTGTAAAACTAAATACAAAAACACATAAAAACCATAAATGTCACATTGGGAACACACAAAATTTAAAGTTTTAGGTATCAAAAGTGTTGTATTTTGACGACATATCAACATCCTCAACTTAAAATTATTGCTTGTCCTTAAGCGATGACTCATTCTATATAGACAATACAGTAACACACAGACCTCGACTCAATGGCATACGTTACATACAATTCAAACTCAAGTACCCACACTAACTTTTCAAAACAAGATCAGGTAGCTATATAGCAAATAAAAACACACTGGTGCATTTGACAACACAACTATGATAAGCAAGGGAATATCGACAGTCCATAATCACTGAACAAGTCAAATGCTAATAGTGCAATGCAAGTGCCTTCAGTGGAAGAAGTCCCATTTTCGACACTCAATGATGATTACAAATTTAACTTTGGAACTATGCAAACACACTCACTCTCACAAAAGATATTCATGCATAATGACTAATACCATAAGCTCGCCCCTATACTCATGACTTAGATTTTCAATTAACTGGACTAGGATAACTTTAGGACTTTTTAGGCTTGTAACGTAGGCTTAGGGGGCTTTGGTATGGTGTTTTAGAGAAATAGTGACTAAAAGTCATCCTTGAACTAAGTTTTTCATAACATTCACCTTACCAACTCTAATATTTTCGCCTTATTCTACCTTTATCCACATTCAAGCTTTTCCAATTATTTTCTTCTCATTATCCAGCTTTTGCCTCATTTTTACACTTTATTTTGGATTTTATGCTCAATGTAAGACATTTTTTCTTTTTCTTACACCTGGTACAAGATTTTCTTCTTTTGCTCTTCATCCCCAACTCACCACCTTATTTTTGTGATTCTCCTTTACACCAGCCACCCTCAACTTAGGCTTTTAGCCTATATTGATATACACAATATCTATTCCTTGAACCTGGGCCACTTTTGATAGCCACCCTAAACTTAGGCTTTTTGACTTAATCAAGGTTCACAATGCTCAAGGACAGACTAGGGCCAATTTCAAGGTTTTTCACTAGACAAGGTTAGACTAGTGAGGTTTTTTTGAAAGAATTGATACATATAAGGCTCAAATATTTAGAACAAGGGACAAACCTCTATTTGGTTGGTCAGTTTTAGGATAAAGTGGACTAATTTAAAGAACAAAGGCCTAATATCCCTTCCTAATCCATTTAATCTACAATCTAACTTAGAGTAACATGGTAAGTTCTGAATTAGCACAAAGTACACGAATCTGGCAAAATAAGCTTACACTCATCTGGCAATGCATACATTACCAGCAAGAGACCACATATCATGCTTCATGTCTCAATTACCCTCACTTATCAGAAAAAATATTGCCAAACACCCAAACATGCACGGTTGTTATTTAACTACTAATCAAAATTTTTGGTGGGTACTAATTTTCAAAACATAACATAAACACATGCTATAGACCATAAGTATTAGTACTATATGTTATACAAATTATCTAAACTTCCTAAACATGCCGGTTCAATAGAAATCAAATATTCATGATGAAAAAGAACAAAAACAAGAAAACCTAGGTATCAAAATTTGGGGTAGTTATGGACCATAAGCCAGTCAGACTTCACTAAGGCCAATAATTACCCACACTATCAAAAAAAATTGTGCATTGTTCCCATTGTACAACATCAAGCATAATAGAATAAGTTAGGGTCAAAACATACCTTGGCACCTAAGATCTAGTCTATGGCTAAGATTGGCCATCCCCCTCCTACGGGGTAGCTTCCTCAGCTGTTGTACTCCGTCCGGAGGGGCCAATATATCTCAACTAATCCTCCTCGCATGCATGTCTCATCTCTACTTCTTGCCTCGACACTCTCAAGGTATGCTCGAGTTCCTCCTCCTCATCCTCATCATCCTCAAAAAACTTTGAACGTACATTCCTCTCATCTGGCTTCGTATTCGTGCCAGGTCTCTTCTTCAGGGAAGTGTATGTAGGCTCCGCAGAGGTAAATGAGTCAAACAACGGTGGCTAAGATTTAGTCTCATGTAGTGTCACATATGCTTCAAGTGATGATGCCATGTCAGCCTTAAACATCTCGATCTCCTATTGTATGACTAACAATCAAAAGGATAGGCCGCAGCTAACCTCTTCTATACATGTTCCTCAAAAGCATCCATGCGTGCATCCACCCTAGAAACACGCTCCTGAATAGTAGAGATGCTGAACACTCGGCTCCACTCCTCAGTATGAATAAGTTGCTAAATAAGCTAGGATAACTAGGCCTTAGTACGTTGAAACCATTGCGCCATGGCCTTAATAGAAGTGGCAGACACATAGACCATGCCCGATATAGAAGGTTGTGAAGTGATAGTCTCTAGTGCAGAAGGAAATGTTGTAGGACCCCTTTCATTATCAATTGGCTCGGGTTGTTGTGGTCTCTCATCAGTAGCAGCACCAACACTAGTGGTGGTGGCAGTCATCAAACCCTCAAGTGGTGGATGTAAGGCAAACACCCCTGGCATAGGAGGGGTTGTGCCCACTAAAGTACTACCAAGTTCTCATCAACCTTTATCAGAATGGGCTCCAAAGTATGTTAGGCCTTAAAAAACTGGTCTAGCTGATGTAAGATCTCTACCTGTGGCTCAATACAGAGTTTGTAGATCAAAATCAGAAACGAGATGGAGGTGACCCTCTTTAGTGCTGACTAATTTATCTGCTCTACTATGAGTCTGGCCTAATCAATGTCGTAGCCAGCCAAAATGCTAGCAACCAATACTCCAAGCTCCATCATAAGTATGTTATCCATAAAGGTTAGCCAGATGTGTGATAAAATAATAGCCCACAAAAACTTGGTGGGGAAAGAGAGTGAAGCCTTGACAATCGGCTTAGTGTAGGTAGTGACCAAAGCAGGTTCCGGACCCTGCTCTTAATGTAACCGACCACCCATCTCAAATGTGAGGTCCCATTTACCGTATCCTTCATAAACATTGAATTTTTGGCCTTCGTCAACCTATAATCAAACTCTGCAGTAGATCTGAGGGCATAGTACTCTGGACAAAAAAGTATTCAATGGATCATCACCTCAAAAATGTCAACCCGTCGACCTCTCACCCGTACCTCTATCAATCTATGCTGAGTGATAGGTATCGTCCCCTTGGGAAGATCACCTGGAGGGTGACTTTGTACGATACATAAAGATCTCATACCAGAATCAGAGAATTCTTTCCAAGTGACTCCATCAGCCACATGAGCCCATAACGTAACATTGCGCCCTTCAGACCTAGGACACGACTAAGTCCATCATCTATGATCTTGGGCTCCGTATATATAGAATGGCCACTCCTTCGGCTACATGAACTCTAAGAATATGGTCTCCATACCCTCGACGCACCACAGGTGAGTAATAGCATTCAATGTTGATAAAGAAGATAGTGCAATGGAGGACTCAGAATCTCCTCTGTCCATGGAGCCCTCCTTAGAATTGGACTCCTCTGTTGATCGTGTCATTTGGGGCATGCTACTCCCAATCTTCTCACTACCTTCCTCTTCAGACTTGGAAGGAGTATTAGCTTGAGCTTGAGTACGGGCGCAGCTCTGGCTGCTGCTACTCTAGTCTATGGTACCTCAGCCTCAGGGTCTGGTGAGACATCATAGACCTCTAATAACCTATTTGGCTGAGGGGTCCGCTCATCATCAGTAGGCTCATCCACGATCTTCTTTCTAAAGGCCTTAATATTTGAGCGCTTTACTTTTGGGGCCATAGTACCAGAAAATTAAACATAAAAAGACCATAATTAGTCCAAACAATCAAGAAACAAAATATAAAAACTTAATTGAATCAGTAGTAGAATGGCTCTACGAGAGGCCCTTTATGAGTCGTAGTGAGAATTATGAGTCATAAAGTACTCTCATAGACAATTCTTAAGAACAATAATGGACATTAGAAAATTGTATGAGCCCTAGGTACGACTCGTAAATTGGTTTATGAGTCATAAACTGTATTTGTATAAAATTCCAGAGAGTAATTCAAAATAGGCAAGGATCTATAAGACCTATCTACGAGTCGTAAAGTGATCTATGACTCGTTGAAGGTTTTGTCTGATGAATACTAAGATCATCAACGGCTTGGAATATCCCTAAAGGGATAATTATGACTCGTTGATTCATCTACGAAGACATTCATGAACAAGAAATCTCACATACTTGATATTTCTAAGTCCATCACATGGACCCTACGAACATATTCAACACTTATCAACAACATCGAAGTAAGCATACAAGCACCCAATCATGATAAATACATAATAACCAATACTCCATGACAATTTCACAAATATTCACCCCATCAAAAAATGAATAAGCATGGAAAAACTTATGTTTTTGACTCTTCTTATTTGGCTCACATAACATTATATGCTCATGCCAATACCCACCAATGCATAATCATAAATCATACAATATCAACTAATAAAGCATGGATGATAGTTCAATAGGCATAGCATTTAGCACTCAATCATGTCAAAACATTCAATTCTAAAGAAAAATATTCAATTTTAATCAAAGGGGACCCTAATTTTAGAGTCGCCATTTAAATTCAACAATAACTTTATGCTTAGACATCAAACCAATCACAATCATCACATTAACCAATTAAGAACAATGTAAATTTTTACATGAAAACTAAACCAAGAAACTTACCTAGAATAGTGATGAACTTGAAGAAGAAAGGGAAGGCGAAAGATGAATATCCCTAGGTGCCTGAAAATCATGTCGAAAAATGAGTTTGATCGCCAAAAATTGATCGAAAAATAGAAGGAGAGGGAAAATTTGTAGAAATGTTGGTCAACCAGGTCAAAAGTGGGGCCAAAATAATTTAACCCCTCTTTTCTACCTTTACCAGGTCAATGCTTAAAGTCACTAGGCTTGGGTCTACGAGACCCTGATTACGAGTCGTAGATAGATCTAAGACTCGAAAATCATGGTTTCAAAGATCTCTCAACACTTACAAAAATTCAAAAACTTACCTGAGAGCCATGAACCCTATTTAACTTGTAGATTGATCTACGAGTCATAAAGTTGGCCCATGGATGTAGTGCATAGTATTCATGCTCACAGGAAATCTCTAAGAGATGGGGATATGAGTCGTAAAATGCAATATGACTCATAAGCCCAGTCGTAAAAACTATACCTGATACATTTCTCAGCAACATCTACTGCTTTAGTCTTCTTTTACCTGCACACTCTTCATAAAATTCACTTGCACCCTATATGCAACCATCCAAATGATAAAAATGGCAGTCAAAATACAATCAAACAACCACCTAAGAATCCAAAAATCCTTAGGTTGCCTCCCAAGTAGTGCCTGATTAATTGTCATGGCATGACTTGGCTAGCTTGAGTACTCAGACTTCCTAAAGCGGTAGAGAACCCTCTTCACCAAACTTTTCCTCTTTCTTGGCACTTATCATCATGTCTTTTTGAATCAGATTCAGTTGCTTTACCATAAGTCTAGACTGACTATCTAGCTATTGAATGGCCACAAAGTGTTGGTCCACTCTGAGATTTATCTTGAAAATGTCAAACTTGATCTCCTTCAATGTCTCATCTTGGGTATCTTCCCTCTTTACTAACTGGTCAAGCATCCCCTCAATTCATGATTTCCAGTCTCGTATATCATAACTTTGTGGGGATATATTTGCTTGATTTGAACTCCTATCAACAATGCTTGCACAATCTATTAGATGTCTATTACTAGTCTTCCACACATAGTTGGATTTGACTACCATGTTCATGTGATCAATAATCTCCACGAATGGTTGTTCTACAAACCTACTTCCTAAGAGGGCATAAACACTTGCTTAACTATTAGCATCCAGAGCTTGATTGAAAATTTTCACCAGGGAATTCCTAGGAATCCATGATCCGGTGCATTCCTCAAGCATTCATTGAATCGCTCCCATGTATCAAGGATTGAATCTCTAGGAATTTGCTTGAATTGATTGATCTGGTCCTCCATTTTAAGCATGTTTGGTTTAATGAACTACCTTGCCAAGAAAGCCCTTTGTAGTTCTATCCAACTGGTGATCAAACCTTATGGAAGCTCTGATAACCATAATGCAACATTGCCCATAAGAGACAATGGGAAGACACGAAGTCCCACAACATCCATAGATAAATTTTGTGTTCCGATCACACTCTTATAAATAAATGCAACATTGTACAAGTGGCTATGTGGATTCTCTAATGGTAAGCCCGCAAATAGTCCATAGTTCTGCAACATCGGAAGTAACCTGGTAGAAACTGTGAATTTTGTGATAGCCGGTAGTGGTGGCAACGCAATACACATAGCCACATCCATAGTCATAAGATTCAACCTATACTGATTCCACCGGTAAGCATTGTCATTGAAATCCTGAGGCTGTAGAATATTCTCCAAAGTAGGTGGTTTTTCATTTCGATCATCATCATCAACATTCTGATTCAAGGCTACATTACTTGCAATGTTAGCATTTTCTTGGGCCATTCTTCTTGTGATTCTTTGGACCTTTGGATCAAGTGGAGCTAAGGGATTGCCTTAACTCCTAGTGTTAGGCATATTTTACTAGCATACCCTGCAAGGAAACAAAAATAAAAATACAATACAAAGGAAATAAATATTAACACATGAATTACATTTATTAGTGAATTCCATTAAGTCTAGTTGTATTTCCCAGCAACAGCGACATAATCTTTGATCACACCCAAGTTACACCTCTCTTTTGAGGATAAAACAATCATTCTAAAATATAAAACCTAACTAAGGTTGGGGTTGAATCCTAAAGAGAATATGGAGACTCACAACGAATTCACCAATATGCAATTCAAGTAAGTAACATCTTAATTGTCACGCCCAAAGTTCCATTAAGGAAGACTGGTACCCGTTGCTGATAAGGCTCGGGAGAACCAACATATACCCATGTGCTTTCTGTACATATTATACGGGATTACTACACTCACCATGCTCGTAAGAAAGTAAACAGTAATAACAAGCCAAAATTAAATGCATATGACTAGGTCATTGCGACCATATTTTCTAAAGTACGAGACATGACCACACTTTAATTTACATAGTCTACAAAGCCTCTAGATAAGGAAAATTATCTGATACGGGTCGAGATAGGACCCACCTCGACTAACTATACAATATAAAAATATAAGCTCTAGACACACAAAGTTCCGAAGAAACCTGGAGATTGGTAGCAACAGTTGAATATCCTGTACTCCTACTAGGGAGATCAACTAGCACCTATACTTGCAACATGAAATGCAGGTCCATCGTAAGAGACGTCAGTACAAGATAATGTACTTAATTTGTAAGGCAGGAAATATTGTATATGAAGTAACAACTCAAATGAAACTATGCACTAGTGTAGGATAAGAGACCACCTGTAGTGATATTGTGGGATCCTGTACTTTATGTTCTTTTTATTACTTTACCTTTACTGTATAATCTATGCACAACATGTAATAAAAATGACAAGCTGATTAGTGGTAAATCTATATCGGGATCGGCCTTGGCTAGGATTTTCCTTTCACCCCTTGGGCTACCCCCCATGATAGGATCGACCCTAGCTAGGTGATTCTTCCACTGCTCGAGTTACCACCCATCAATAAGCAGTATACTTTACCTTTCAATCACCTTTGAGATGATTCTTTTGGTGGTCATAATATTGGAGCAGTAGGATTGTAGTTATAGCATGTGATGTGTAAATAATCTATAAGACAATACGATGATGAAAAGAGTATGTTACATAAATAATGAAATGCATATGAGATGAAACAACTTGTGAACTTTATTTAGCAATAGGAACCTATGTATCTTGGTATCCAAGTGCGTATGCATATTTGAAAGTGACTATGTATGTGAGCATATGAATATGTAAATGAGTGGAGACATGGTTAATAGTTGTATCAGAGTTGGTAACTGCCTTTATGTGCCAAGGACGAATCTAGATTTCATGCCAAGCAATACGAAATGAGTAGCCTTACATACCTCATTGTACGACCTCGTTGTTACCTTGAAATAACCTTCTTTTTTCTCAAGTAGTGATCTACATTAAGGTAGGTAATAAAACAAGCATTATTAATGACTAAACATGTCTTGGCAGTCCAATCTAATTTAAAAATAGACTTCGGGTAGCAACTCGTAAGCATCGACCCAACAACGTTATGTCATCCTTCCACCCCTAAGCGTATGTGCCTACTACCCATTCTATATACATGGTGTATATAGCCCAGTTTAGGTCCGTAACATGATGGAATAGTCCACAATTCACACTGACTCCCCACTACATGCAATTAGGTAGCACAAAATTACCCCATTTCCCTATATCTTGACGTCAATAAGTCAAAACTATCTGAAATTTAAATAAACTATCCTCAACGCATCTATACATAAGAACAACCTTAAAATAGTCGTAGAATAGTACCAAAGTAGTCAAGGAGGACGTGAGACAATAGCGTTCCATCCATCAACCCATAAGTTCTAATCAAAATCACACTTAAGATAACACAATAAAACTCAATTTTAAGTGAAACAAAATCATGGCAGCAACCTTAGATTAATATCTATAACTTAAACCATCTTAAGAACATAAACTTCTCTTCATAAACCAGCCTATAAACCGTAGAGAAGTCACTAAAAAAAGGTAAGTGTGCAGCAACTTTCTAAACACATGTTGTCCAATCTTTGTTAACAAGCATAACTAGCATATATTTCTTATTTTTAATGGGAAAAGTATACCAAATATAGGGATATTTCCACTTACCAAAGCCTTCAAGATTCACGTTTCCTTCAAGAACCCTAGAGGGTTTTATTTGTTGTGTTGTGAAGTGAAATAAAGAGTAAAAGAAAGTATTTAGGAAAGCTGAAAAGTGTTCCAAAGTGAAATGGCTTAAGGGACTATTTTTAAGCCCTTTTAAAGAGTATCATTGGCCAACATTCTCTTGCAATTTTGACCACATATTAACACATTAATAATCTAGTGATGCAGCAGCTTGGCCCTCACACTTGGGCCTAAATGGGTCTCAAAGTTGATGGGCCTTGCCTGCCCATTTTCCTAATTTCTCTTCATTTAGCTTGGGCCCAATTAGTAAAGTGGGTTATGATATACTTGGGCCCTTATTATACACCCCACACCTTATAATACCAGTATAATGTAAGTGAAACATGATATGGTTTGGTCAAATTAGTGGCCATTTTTAAAAGTACTTGAATCTTATGTATAGAGGGATATGTGCATCTAATACTTAAGAGGATTGAGTGTATACATGTTTTGTGTCAAATTGAGGAGATCGCGACCTTAAATGAAGTAAGAGAATTGAGCTACTTGTAGCACTTAGTAATCTAGCAAGTGAGTCACCTACTTACTTGACTTAAATTTGCTAGCTAAACGGAGACGAGGCTCAACGTCGAATTAGTCCAAATTTGATTATGAATAAAGTTCGTGTTAAGGGTGTAAATTTTCCCCATGTTTTAGCATCATCCATGTACTATATTTGCATCCCAAGAATGATATTAAAAAGGTCCCAAAGACATCACAAACCACTTGACCATTTGAGCCCAAAACTAACTAAGAGAAAGTTGGAAAATAGGCAGCCCAAGCCCATCAACTTTGGAACACAATTAGGCCCAATTGTGAGGGCCAAGCTACTGCATCACCAGACTATTAATATGTACTAATATATGGTCAAACGTTCTAGAGAAGGTCGGCCAAGAAAGCTTTTAAAGAGGGATAAAAACAGCACACTGAATTCATTTCAACTCAGACAAGAAATATTTGCTTTCTTGGTTATTCTTTGCTCTCTTTCAAAGGGGTGAAAGACAAGCTTCACAACCTTACAAGGATTCCTAAAGAATCTCTAAACCTTGAGTTTAAAGGTAAGAAAATCCACTTATGCACTTAGTATGGTTTGTTTATGAAAACCAAAGAAACAAGCTAATCAGACATATGCTGGAAATTTTGGACAGCATGTATCCCAAGGATTCTTATACACTTTTCTGGTTAATTAAGAGGTTTTTCTCTTGTTGGTTGGTTGTATTATGAAATAATACTTATGTATTTAACAAAGGTTGGTTTTATAGTAATGTAACAAAGCTTCTTCACCACTTTTACCGTCAACAAAAGTGAGTCCTAATATGTTATCGCAATTGTGTTCTTAGTATGAACTTGTGGGCTGTTGGATGGAAGGCTATTGCCTCACGTCCTTAATGACTGATTTATTACTGTTCTGAGATTTATTCAAGGATGTGTTTATATATATATATGTTGTTGGAACAGTTTGGTTAGAGTTGGAATAGGTTTGGAATTGTCGACGTCGAAATGTAGCGAAGGGAG